>JABASC010003421.1:0-14223 GCA_019776185.1 Plutomurus gul
ATGTAACATGTATCACCACTATCATCACATTAACGAAAAGATAGCTTTGCACTGTGCACTATCTTTGTGTATTGTATTCATTATGTTTGTGTGATTCTGCGACTGCTGTTATCTGCACGGAGTCAAGTCAGTCACTCACGAATCACACTTGTTGATGCGATAATATGATGTCTCATTGCTTTTCTATTATACTCTTGACCTTAGCGACATTTGTTGTCAGCACAGATATTTGTCTCATTGTCTTGTCGTCTTCCGCTTTCTTGCACCGCTTTGACATTACTAGAACGTTTCCAGTCTCCATTGTAATTCCTCTCGAGTCGTGTTATGATACAAGTTTCTGTTATTACATGTAGTAAATAGTTGTATTTAGTACTCGAGCTGGAGATGAGATGAGGCTTTCTGTGTGGCTGTACTATATATATGCCCTGCTCCTCTGTGTGTGTGTGTGTGATTTGACTTGAGTTGGTTTGACTCACTATTCACGCCATATCACATATTTCCTCTAACCCGTGACTCGTTACAGATTTGAATGATGTGCAGAGATTTGTGGTGAGATACGAACCGTGTGATCACCTTAAAAACAGTATGTTGTACCTGTACTTTTTTAAATGAGCTTGTGGGTTAAACTGCTACAGTGGAGACCAGCAGCACGTATTTAGTCCATCAGCAGTACCGTACTGGCTGCTACAATTACTTATCTGCAGTTACCTTGTAGTGATGTAGTGATACTGTTGATTTATACAAATAGCTTGGTTAACATAGGCACACATTCTTGTCCACGGTTCGTTAACCAAACTGCTACTACTAGGAACACTATAACCATTATAATGTTGATGAGTGAGAGAGCTTACCATTTGCAGGATTTAATAATGCAACGTGTCATAAATCTGATGGACAAGACAAGACACACTGCTAGCGAATATTTAGAATGTACTGTATATTCTATTAGTAGATATAACCAAAAGACCGGAACTATTAAATCTTAATATATGCGTGTACGTACGTACTTATATACAAATATAGGAACTCTTTTGAATATGTACATGTGTAAATCTGTATTTATTCTTTTCCTGTCGCTGTCGTAATTTTTTTGTTTACTGCTGGTGTACACAGAGTGAGAGGAGAATAAGATAGCGGAGATCTTTCTTGTTGAGACAAATGCTTATGCAAGCACCGACTCTCTCTCTCCCTCAACTCTCTTGATCTCTGGAAACAGAAAGCAGAGACGCGGTTCAATGATAAAAAATACGTCTGCTACGAAAGTATCCATGTCCATGCACTGTCATCACATGGTATGTCATACATTTGGACCTTTACCGCTTTACTAGACACTCGGGTTCGCTTTAAGTCGTTTATATCCTCATTAGAAATTGAAATCAATTCTTGAGCGTCAGATATGTAAAGCATTTAGTCGGACTTTGTTGTTGACTTTAGGCTTGAATATACCGATGCTGCATATTATCTACTATTTATGTAGTACCACTTACTGCGTCTGCATTAAGGTATATTTTATTAGCACTCTTCTTTGTGCGCCACACAGCCCTCAGTACTTGGAACGTTTATGACTCTGTCTGTCTCTATCCATGTACTGCCACTGCCAGTGTCACAATAAGGTTACGAGTTACGAGAGTGTTAGGTATGTAATATTAATCTGGATCCTCCATCATCCATAGCAGCGCATCAACATCAACATTAACTTAATAGTGCTTCTTCCTATCACCATTAGCATTATTGTAATAATTGTGGTGGTGGTGGTGGTGATTTGTAGGATTTCCACTGTAACTGATTCACTTGTATGTAAATTGGCAAGTGGAATGCATTAATTTGTTATTGCTTTTTACTCTCTCGGCAACAGATCAATAACAGCATAATTATTATTATACTAAATCAAGTAAACAGGAAAATTCCAACTCCTATAAAACAGAATCCGTCAATTGTTCATTGTAGAATCTTGATTTGCACATTTCATTTCATCAGCAGCGACCGGGATGTCAATGTTCAATTGTATCATTGATTCCATCTCTGTCCAGCTATTTATATCCCAATTCACACATTGCAAACTTTTCATTTGCATTTTACAAAGTCAAACACTCCTGTCTGTCTGTCATATAAACAGTTGGCAGATTAGAACGTATTAGCCCCAGTGCGCCAAACACTAACTAGTTTTCGCTGTGAAATCTTGTTTACTCCAGGCAGAAAGGGTGAGAGAGAGGCTACCTACCTACTAAAGATAGTACATCACCTCGTCCTCTTCATTGCTGATAAATCAGTTTATCTTTTAAATTTGCTGTGACTACTGCTCTTGTCTTCACACACAAACACTGACACACACACAGAGACACACACAGTTAAAGAGTTGGCTAAGAGAAAACCAACTCAGTGCACACAGTGAAAGAAAGATTTGTCCTGTCAGTCATAAATAACACAGAGAGCAGAAATAATATTGCAAAGCAAACATATTTAAACAGATCGTCAAAAAGAAACTACTTATAGTAGTTTGTCATTCAGCACATTAAACGTAAGTTACTTACTTTTTTCCTGCAAATAGTACAATATTCCATTGTACTGGCGTAATGGACGTGCATCTGCGTGTACTACTTTTATATACGTTTTTAGTAATGGGACTAAAGCTAACTACAAATACATACGTGTACGAATGATTTTCATTCGAAACCATTTCTATTTACTGCAGAAATTTTATGGCAATGGGCAATTTGACAGAGACATATTCTATACATACATATTATAGTATTCTACTCTGTGCAATTATTTACAAATAGTTTGCCAATACAAATACGAAAGAATCTCGCATTCACAGTGAACTGAAATGACAGCAGACTTTCCTCAAACGTCAACGTCAGAGCTCTATTTAATATCCACGCTGTTGTAGTAGTTATTGTTAAGTGACTCTACTAACTCTGCTCTGGTTTGCTTATTGTTCTCGTTGACTTTGACAGTTTCTGGAGCGTACCAGCAAGGCTGTCGCTGTCGTCCTACAATACACTAGGTAATAATATAAGTGTTTGCGAACGCATCACCTACAGAATAACCGTGAATACAGGTACTATCAGTAAGCGAAATTACCTTTATTCAATTCAGCACTGACTTGAGTTGACTTGATTGATGTGCATCGTACATCTTTATGTATTCACGTTCGAATAATATAAAGCGCCACTGAGTTACCTGTTTATTTTTTTTACTGCTCATTGTCAGTTATACTGTACTGTCATAATTGACAGTGACTGCACTAAGTATATTATAGGTGAGCATTCTTAATCCTCTACTTTTATTGTCATTCCAATTTCAGCATCCAACATCTTCGTAGTAGAAGGTGCACGACCGATTTCCGTTGGTGTACAATGTGCCTTTGTAAATATATAGGGAGATTTTTGACTCGAGAATTCTCTTTTTCTCGCACCACAGTGCAAAAAGTCGCCCTCTTGTCTAATTACATTCATTTTCTTTGTACATTACTCACTGCATGTAACGTGTCTAAATTACTAAACATTAGACAGAAGAAGAGTCATTCAAATAGTGTGTAAATAGTATTTTTTAAAGTCATTCATCGTTGAGTGTGTGTGAGCTTGAGCAATGCAGAGTCTCGCAAGTTTACACTGTGCCCTGAGATGATGTAAGATATTATTGTAATGCAGCGGTGTGGAATTCGAAGAAAAAGAGACGCTGATGTGGCGGTCACTATAATAAATAAGTAGACAGACAAGTCAAAGAAAACTGCAGATACCGTATATATTTATGCTATGCTGTGTGTGTGTAATTGAGTTTCTTATATTATATTAGTGACTGTTGTAAGCCTTCTGTATTAGGACAATCCTTTACTAGTAGTTTACTTAAATTCAAGATATTATAGTTGGTTTGTAAAGAGTATATAATAAGTTTGCATATTATTACTCTGACAGCCAAAAGGAGTGTGCACATTAACGTGAACATGAGCACATTAAAACAACACCTTTTCCTCTCCTGCACTCCCTGCCTTGTGTACTTATCCTGTGAGTTAATTCCTTCCTCAGCTTTTGCAGCCAGAGGTTTACGGTTACCATTCATATCTTCTTGTCACCCATTACAAATGAGTTTTCCACCATTTCCTATTTTCACTGCGGGGAATTCCAAGGAATTTGCCTTCAAAATATTTTTTTCAAGAAAGAATTTAATGACATTGTGAAATCAAAGAATTGGTGCAAAACTCCAGTTTTCCTTTCTCTCTAATTTTACTGACTGACTGAATATTATCGTCAGAATGGTAATAATATAAAATACGATCTCTTTGTGCACAGAGTAAATATCTTAAGTGTTGCATTTCTGCAGAAATTGGCAAGGTTTCCATAAATCGAATTGCATAGTGGTACATTCTGTATTATCTCAGCTGCCTGAAGAAGTTTAAGGTTAGCTTATACGTACGTTTAAGTACTTACAGATTTAAAGAAGAACATAAATATCTTATAGGATTGTGTGGGTGAGTTCTTTATTACAATCCTTATTTTACACTCACAGGAAATGTTCTATACTATAGACTATAGATACGTAAGTAAGTAAAAGCATTCACGGTTTCATTGCAACTCTATCATAGTAGCACGTAGTACTTGTGCTCGTAGGATTTTATGGCTTTCGTCAAACTTCTGCCCTGATAGTCGCGTTGAGTCTATAGCAGAGTTATGGCTTGACATGACAAAAACTTGTAATAAAATGCAAATTAGTTGTGTAGGAGCTGTTCTCACGTTTATACTTAAATACGTATATGTCCATAGATTCTGTTTATGTGTGTGCAGAGACTGGAGTTATTGGAAAGGCCATTGTAGTAATGTATCAAATATCAAGCAACTCAATTAGGTATCTCGCCTTGTCTCCCTATAAGTGCAACAGAGTAGGCCGCAAACTGTGAGCAATGCTTACTGATAATACATGGATTTCTATAGTATTTCTGCTTCGTGCTAAAAGAAAGGCATAAATAAGCGTTTGAGATTTGAACTGAACAGTTCAAGAAACGAAATTAATTTACAAATGTCTACTCATAAAAGTACATTGCTTTACAAATACCTACATAGAGGAAAGTTATTTATAAACGTCCTGATTTTACCAGTATTCAGTCATTACTTGCACTGTTTATGTATATGTGATTGCGCAATTAATATTTACTTATTGTAAAACGAATTGTTTTTTCTCTGTCTCCTTTACAGATAAAGCATCCTGCTCTCGTGTTTCCTCCTTCCTTTAAGAAGGATATCAGTTCGATTCACCACAACTAACCAGAAAACCATCGTTGCTGCTGCTGTAGTGCTTCTTGTGCAACATAATTATGCAGCTTAAGCTGGGTGGACTTACTATCTCAGTTGGTCATTTGGTACAAAAGTGTTGAAGAATGTCATCGCATAGCATTTAACACTGCGATCTAGACCAAAACTGACTCCCAAGTCGAAACAGATGTACGTAGTGCTAGTCCTACGCTTCTCATCCTCCAATTATTCGACTTGTACACACAGAGAAGAAGAAGAGAGTTACCAGTGCAAGAAATTATTGTAGTCAGCAAACGGGCGCACAAGCAAGTGCACCAAGCAAAACAATTCTTTTGTATTAATCTACATGATTTGTGAACACTACTGTTCTCAGGAGTAAACGAGAAAAGGTGACAGAATGTTTTCGTGCAATCTCTGCTATTATAACAATCGTTCGTGACAGTGCTTTCTTTGTGCAATTTACTGCATACACTCTCAAAAGTGGACTTTTAGTATATAGACTTTTCTGAAGAAGTCAGCTTTAATTTTATAACTAGACGACAGGAGTGAAGAAAATAATTTTTGTGTCACAAAATGGAAAACCACAAGAACGGAAGAAGCTCCGAGAGTCGGGATTCAACTACTACGACGACTACGACGACGGGGAGCGCTGACAATGATATTCAACCACAGACTAATGGGAACTCACACTCTCAGGATATATCTTGTGCCCAAATGATGATGCTGGAGAATTGTGGAAGCAGTGGCAACATTTTATCTGTGGTGCATCAGAAATGGAGAAAATTATGGAAAAGAGATTCGGCTGTAATCACGAGAAATGACCCTTGCTCGAAAGTTATTTATCTGGGTAATGTGGTTACGACTTGGGCGAAAGGAGAAGGGTGCCTGGAAAGACCCGCTAGTGCTCTCTGGAGAAATCATTCTCAAGGAAGGTATAAAAAACAAAGTTATTGATCTCACAATCTAGTCTCTATACTGTTTTCACAAATGGTCAATAATAATTACTTATATACAAAAATTTAATTTAAAAAAATGTTTTGTTAGATCTTCCATCAAAATGACTGTGACGGTCACCGCTTCCGGCTTGAAAGCACAAACTCGCGAGCATGGTAATTTCTCTAGCTCCAGTTTAGAAATCTAAATCGAATTAACGTGGAAGCTGTCAACAGAAGTTTTGTTTCTTTAAAAAATTAATTTGTGTTTTGTTTGGAAATTGTAGGTCTTACAGAGTATTCACCTTCTAGAATTACCTACTGTGGTGTTCCTCCTGATTATCCCAAGCTGTTTTGTTGGATATACCGGTAAGAGGCTTAAAGCGATTAAGTGTGCAATCTTAAGACTAATGATACTACGCAATAGTAGTTGCTTCTAAAAATAACATTAATTGTATGTATTTACTTATTTATACAGCCATGAAGGTAGGAAATTGAAACAAGAATTGAGGTGCCATGCAGTGATGTGTTCCAAAGACGAGCGAGCAAAGCACCTGGCCCTAACATTGAGAAATAGACTGGCGGAAGCTCTTTATGACTTTCGAAAGGAAAAACTACTAAGGTATATAAGTACTTGTAATAGTTTTTAAATAATCTCATTTATTTATTCCCAATAGACAAACATCTGTATAATCGACTCTCCAAAGTCACAGCTTATTCGACAATGCAGCAAATCCACCACAACCTTTTTTAACTGTTGTTACTGGGTTTGGTGTTTATTTATTGTTTTGTTTTGTTTAGACAAAATGCCCGATTATCTATTGTCCAGAGCTTGTATCAAAATGGCGCAAAGAGCAGAAGTAGACCCGTCCTACTTATTAATTCTAATTCACAGAACTACAAGCCCCCTCTTGAGAGATCCAAGTAAGTTCATCAACATTATTACTAGATACTCAATTTAATGGCATGCTTTCATGGTACATTATCGCTCATTACTGTCATTACACTTCATCCAGGTCTGCCCCTAAGCTATCCTGCATTGAGGAATTCGACGAGGAAGAGTACGAAGAGCCAATGTGCGTGTCAATGGTGGAGGAGGAGGATGAAGAAGAAGAAGAAGACCCTTACAACGACGAGGAGCAGTTGGCGGCTGGAAGTGAGAGTGAGACGAATTCCCTTGGAGAGAACGGAGTAGGAGAACTGTCTAGAATAGAACTGTCAGAGTCTCATGCGCACCGGGAGGATGAGGACGAGAGTGAAGACGAGGAAGTAGAGAACGATGAGCACGACGAGCTGAAAGAAGACAGTTCGGTGCTGAGTAGACGATTAAATACTCTGCCGTTGAATCCTCTGCGGAAATCTTGCCCTGAGACTGAGACCACTTCGATCAGTATCGGAGACGACTTTGGTGTTAAAGAGAACAAAAGACCGAGCTCCGTGCCAATGGACGCTAAGCTGAACCTCCCCTACCTGATGGGTTACGACAAAGTAATGCATCTACTAGATATTTCCTCAGAGTCTCGGGACGCCCTGTTGGTGCAGCAGCAACAGCAACGGGACGATATTCAACGGAGCAACAGCTGTGCAAGCGACCGAAGCAGTCTGTGCAGCGACCGACGTTCCTCCCGAGTACGCAGTAAGAGCCTGGCGTTAGACGAGGAAGATTTCCCCGCTTATCCCTATTGTTGCAACGAACTCTGATCCTGTGGTAGAGTCTAGTCCAAGTTCTCCGACCGAGTCGGTGGTGGCGAATTCCGAGGACGAGTCCATCGGGAACAAGAGTGAGAGTCTGAGTCCTTGCGCCAGTCCTGCCGACGACGAAGATAACGACAATAACGAGACGATGAGTGATGAGAGTGGTTATTCCGAGGAGGCACAGAACACCGTCATCATCGCTTCAATAAAAAGCGATAGGATATCTTCCCATCATGATGACACGATGTTATCGCCAATTAAGAAATCTTCAAATGGCCCAACACCTCCTACAACGCCCACGAATAGCCCCTCGATAAATAGTAATTCACCTTCATTAGTTCTCTATGACAAACTCTGCTTCGAGATCTGAATATGTAAAATATTAGCAATTATATAAAGTATATGATTAATATTTACCTTATTCAATTACCACCTTCTCCCCATAGTACAGTAATACTAATGTAGTAAAACAATTTTATTAGTACCTACTGTACACACTATATTATTATTATATGACCTGCATATTTATATACGTTGTAAATTGTCAGTGTTGTGTCAGCTTATCTTTTTTTATTCAGTTAAAATAGGAGATATATTGTAGTTGTGGAAATCCTCTACCTCGTCACGTCAACATTACATACAAAAACAAAAGTTACAGAGATAATCTATAAAGTGGTGAATGATTCACTAAAGGAACTAACGTGAGTACAATCGCAAATTATCACAATTTTACTTTTTATCCCCAAACCATAGTACTTATTCTTGATGTAGAGCACAGTGAACAATCTATCCTTGATACCTATTATCGATAACTGGTCGTTTTTTAGAGTAATTTTTATCTTCTGACACAAAATCCCTGAACTAGGTAGCTTAGCTTTCTTAAAATAGCGCTTTGAGTAAAATTCTTCGAGTAATTCAGTTCCTACACAGTCGTCATCTTCTTTCCACTAACAGTCTTATTTTTTGACATTTGCAGAAAATGTGTGTATTTAATTCTTTTCTTTTAGCAGAGGAAACATTTGTAGCACCTTCTCCCACTATGTAATAAAATAAAAATCAAAGTTATATTTCTAAATACTACAATATGAAGGTATGGTAGAGAGTGAGCTTGGCAATTAAAATATGATGAATCCATCAAATATTACTGACTGGGTAAAGTTGTTTATTTCTTGTGAGCACAGTAAATTTTGTGAGAAAACAATTCATACAAATAGGTAATGTATGACGTAATAATTCTAAACACGTATAGGTACATACCATACCACCACACTTAGAAAATCGGTGAAAGTGTAATTACAATGGGAGTAGTAGGTAGTATAGGCATGGGCAGGTAGAACGGAAAGTCCAACTACCAATTATTATTAAAAACTTGTTGAGGGTTTGCTGTGAAAGTTGTCATCTGCAATTGTATTTGACTAGCCACTGAGTAGTGTGTGAGGAAAATGGCTGCAGAATATTATACTCTCTTTGTTTTTATTGTAAGCGTAAATAGCAGGTATAATTACGAACAAAAAATCTAACCGAACCTGTAAGTCAGCAGTTAAGCAATCAACGCCTATTCCATAATTGGCGCGCGGTAATTTCTAATCTGCTCTTTGTTTGCTATATGTATGTATGAACTCAACAAGTTTGAAATATAGCAACAAAAGACTAAAGCGTAGTAAATGCTTTACTTCACACATTTGAACTAAATGATCCAAATCGGTGGCAGTAAAAGCGTTGACTACTTTTTAATCACACCACCCACCCATTACTCTAATCTACGGAAACTTTTTTCTGGGTTAAAATATTTGCAATAATTATAATTCCCACGGTATTTTTTCTAAAGTGCAATTTGCACAATCCTATCAAGATACTGCACTCACTTGTCTCTGCTATTTTACTGTCTTGTCTAACAACGTAGTTTCTCAACTCTGTCATTACCACAGCAAACTTGTTATGCTAAAAAGTAATATGCAAATAGTGTTATTGGTGTTATCTTTCGATTTCAGTGAATGAAACTCCCACATTTCTTGTTCATGGTTAAATTCACAATCAACAATAACACAGACATTGAAATGCTTACATATTTCTGTAAACAAACTGATAATATCTCTAATTGAAAATGGTTACAGTAGAAAAAAATCTTATTTAAAAGCAAGTCATGCTTTGTCTTTATCTAAATTCATGACAATCATTTGAAAACAAAGATGCTTTTCTCCAGTAACTAAATAGTAGAAAATCTCCATTTGTGCATAATTAAATAAAATACTAATTTTATTTTTAAAAAAATAATATTTTCATTAGAATAACCTTTGTCTTGTTGCGTCACGGATGCTCTTCCTAATCATTGGGTTCCGTACCCTTACTTTCTGTTGTAGGGATGAAAGAAGAATTAGCAATGGTATTTTATCATGTATAGAGGAAAGAGTAACTTCTGCTGTAAATGTACTTAAGATTACTTAATGCAAATTTTATTCAATTGCTCTAAAGTAGCAGCTAATGACAATAATCGAGCACACATGTATAGTCAAAACATTTATAACTTTAAATAGTCAAAATATAACAACAACAACAATATACACATAATTAATTAATCATTATTATTATATTTACAGACAAACAAATTTTCCATTTCTTCAGTCTTTTGTCTTTACCTATTGCTGTGAAATATCAACACATTCCTAGCTAAATATACATATGGGAAGCTGTACCGAGCTGTTCGAGAACATAATACACGTATTTTCCTAATTGTTATAATAATATTGTAACGACTGAAAATTCGCAACTCTCCTTTGGGTACGTGCAACCGTGCAATTGTTTTCAATGTCTGAACAATCTGATTCCTTTAAAACAACACTATATAATAATGTGCATTTTCAGTAATAATGAATTAATGTGGGCATAGGATAGATTATAGAAACTCCCACACCAACATGATATTCAATGAGAAACGGTACTTATAGTGTAATGTAACTTATTGCAATGACTAATCAATGTAATCAATCATCTGCCCCCTTTTAGTTTTACAATCGTTTTATTTTTCGTATCCAATGGAATGCCCAAGGGATTTACTATATATAGTACAGTATGAAAGTATATTGAATGGTGATTTCGCATTTTGTAACGTGTAGGAAGAATGACTAATTCGTCTTTCAATTAGTAAGTGTGCCAAGCTGCATGTAGTACACATAAATAAACATTTGATTTCGTTTCAAGAACACATTCACATATTATACTCTGCTGTATTCTGATATAAAATGAAAATAACAGTGAAGTATTATTGTAGGATATTCCCTCTCGTGCAGGAAGGGGAACTAAATGTTAAAAGTTTCTGAAATGATGGCGGACGATGCTTTCGTTTTACGTAATTATGAATATGGATCAATAGTGAAAGTTGTCTTTCCTAATGAAATGTTTTAGTTGAAGATGAGCATGAGTCGTACATGTATGTTGTTAGTATGCAATCCCCATTTATTATGTAGCATGTTTGTTTGTCGTCCCGTGTGTCTGTCTCTCTATACTGCCAGAGAGAAGAATTTTATATTGCATTATGGTTGTATAAAATATTAGTGAGTGTACATAATGTGGTTGATGTACTTTAACTTGCCATCGTCAAGTAAATAAGAAAATACATATTCGCACCACAAGAGTATATTAATTACAAGCAGATATTTCAGTTTGCGTGAATGACAGTTCACGAACGAATAAAAAGAATATGACAACTCTTCAAAATGGTGGATTTTTTTTATTGTTTCATCTATGCATAAACATGGTATTAAATACTCTCTCTGCTATCGGTCAAATTTAATGACGATATTATTAAACTGTTAAATGGGTCGTTTCATAATTTGTAAACAATATAATGTACACGCAAGTGTGTCACACGAATATTTGAAAGTAGAAAGCATTCGCATAATGTAAACATTGTGGCATCGTATAAAATTCTCTTTTTTCCACTAGGACACAAACTTTAATAACTGTAATGGACATCGAAAATGGTAACGCTATGGGCTGGTGTGCACAAATGAGCGGGTGTATTAATGCAATCACCAGCACGGCCGCCGCTAAAAGCCCGGTGAGAATGACCGTATGTTCGTAATCGAGTTTGGGCAAAAATAAATTACATAGCACGACAAGGAAGCTAATGCACAATCCATACTATCATCTTGTAGTGTGATAAGATCAATAACAGAATTCTCAGAGGCTAGGCCTTTAACCGTATTGACCAAACATGATTCCATGTTATTACAGCGATTGATTGCGAGCGAGCGAGTGACAGAAAGAAAAGCACAACGTAAGTTTCTGCAAGTCGAATTGAAAGGTAAAAGATTGTGGAAATCACTAGAATCACTGCCATGTCAGTCAGTATTATTCCACCAAGAAATAACATTATTACAAGGGTAACGTAATACGGGATGCAAACTAGCGTTTGCACACTTGCGTGAACTTTATATCTTGATAACAATTACCTGGGTGACACGACACGTCCCCGTGTGAAAGCAAATCTTGTTCATGCAAAGGGAACTGCGAAAGAATCTATTTTTTAATAACAATGGTGACGCGATTTTCGGCAGAGTTCAACCGGCAGCCTACTCCTGGAACTACCCATGGCCACCGTCTGCAACGAATTTGAACAAGAACAAAGTGTATCGTCCCTCCTCCGTGGAGAGAGCTCAGCATCTGAAACTGGTGAGACAGCAATTGGCAAGAGAAGCGAAATATCAATCAAAGATGAAAGATGACCCCAGGGAGGCGACACGAGGTCGAACAAGACTAGTCCCTGATATTGAGTTGGCAATTTATTGGGATCGTAATCCTTACCGTCAGCGAATCCTTTCTGCTAACTCATTGGACAAATTAAGATCGAAATCTGCTGCAAATATTTCTTCATTAAACGAACTGCTGTGCGAAACTATTCCGAATGAAGACAACAATAGTGAAAGATCGCAAAGAAGAATTTCTCATCGTAATAGCGTTGGCTCTCAGTCAACAAAGAGCAGCAGTAGCAATAATAGTAATAACAGCAATAACAATAATGAACAACAGGAAGTTCATAAGGAAGGATGTCCTGCCGCCAAGAATTCTCGTCATCTGTCTACTTCAGATAAAGTAACAGCGGATGAAGAAGTATCCGCTCTCACAGCAGTCATGGTCAATGCTAAGGACAAGGCTACAAAGGAACGTAGTAAGAAAGGTGATAATGAAAGTACCATCGAAAACAAGAGTGGACACAAAAGTAGGAGACAATCGGCGGGAAACGGTGAACTTACTGGCAATAGTCGCATCCGAAGAGATAGTGATACGGCAAAAATGTTTCAGCACCGAAGAGATTCTTTCGAGGAAGAATTCAATCCGGAGGCTGAAGGTGTGAGGGCCGTCGGTGTGCAGGTCACATCAGATGCCGTGTCGCTGGCCGCTCTCAAATCCATCTACTTTTGTCCGTTGCACGGTCAGTACTCGAGGAAGGAGAAAGAGCGACGTGACAAAGCAAAAAAACAGTATGACGTTAATCTGACGACGGCCGTTCATCCGGATAACATGTCTTGTGGCAGATGTAGCAGACATCATTCTCAGAGTCGAAGTCGAACAGCGTCTTCGAAAACGTCCAGTGGTGGTGGCAAGACGAATGGCGGAAAATCAAATGGTACTTGTAATAATGGAGACGTGAAAACGGGAGGGAAGTCTAAAGTTGAGCGATCGAAAACGGCCAAGTCTGAGTACAGTGAGAATTATCGACATCCTACCAAATTGTCGCCCAGCTACAACCGACAATTGCGTAATAAGATTCTCTCCTATTGTTTCAATAAGAATTCTATTTTTTAGAAATTCGGACGATAATGAATATTTTTGTTACAAAATTTTATAACTAAATAATTCAATTGGATTTTGAAAGGCAAAATGCGTTAAATTGGGTGAATATGAACGGTTTAAAACATTAATAATTCTCGTTGGTAAAGCTGTTGTAGGTAAATTTGTCATAAAAAGTTGTGAAAGTATATGGGATGTGTAGGCCGTGCGATATACTTATTTCAGTATGTTCCCTTATTAAAATGTTATATTCTATTAGTATATTAGCTAATACGTAGAAGGAATTTAACAAAGAGCTAGTCTCCACCAATGAAATCCTATAACAAGCACCAAACCCATTCATATGTATTTAGGCGTACACTGTGCATTAGATTTCAGAGTACAAAAAAATGAAATTGGTGTAGAAAAAGATAGTTTTCAGAGCAATGCGTACACATGGTAGAGTTCCGTGTAATCGGTGGTGGTGTCATTGTACGTTGCAAAGGAATTGAATTGCTTCTTAGAAAAACCTTTGCAAGTTCAGAATTACAACGAAAATATTTTCACTTTAATCATAT
>JABASC010003422.1:0-14221 GCA_019776185.1 Plutomurus gul
GCAAAGGCAAAAGTCTTGCATTAATTCCAGTTATAACCGGTTTTATGAATAAATTAGGGTTTGCTTTGTGCAGTCTGGTTATATGGATAACCAGCAAAAGCTCCGTGGATACGGGAAACGAGGAAGGCTTTCTCTTCCGAGAACAGAAAAAAGGAAAAGCTTTTGCTCTTTTTCGTATGAATAACCATTCCTCTTTCTCAAAACCATATCCCCCAGTTTCCTTAGACATTTGAGCTTCCCCACACTAATTCGAGAAGTTCTCTCTGAAATAAAGGAGATTGGTGTAAATTAAATCGAGCAAAATTTTTCTTGTTGGATTTTGGTCAGGGTGGTCATGGTTACAAACAACGTGGTGTAGGGCAATACACAGCAGCTCAAGGGCTGATCGGTTATTTTGGGGCAAATGCTGCGAGGGAAACGGTATTTCCTCCACTTTATTCATACGAAAATTGGAGGAATGTACTGTACAAAGGAAAAGCTCCCTCGAAAACGGTCAACGCTTTTACCTTTTTCAGGTGACAGGGAAACGGGATATGATTAGTTTTTATTCATACCAAAAAGATTCCATTAAGTATGCCTGCTAAAAGCTTTCGCTTTTTTATTCATGCCACCCCATATGTGAAGAAATTTTTACCTCTAAAAAATTGTATTAACGGCTGAAAATAAGCTTTTAGTTTGGAGTGATTTTGGACTCCAAAATAACATTTTTATTTTTTAAATTTCAATTTAAAACGAATGTTAAACATATTTCCTCATACAAATTGTATCATGATGAGCTAAATTTTAACAAAAAAAAAATTTCCACGTAAAAGTAAGCAAACATAATTACAGAGATATAATTAAGGTGATCCAACCTACAGCACTCTCCCCTAGTATTTAATGAAGAGCAAAAGATATCTATGATCTCTAAAATCATGTTAAATGTGAATATTAAATCGACATTATTTTGTTTTATGGATATATAATAATAATAATTTTTATTATCTTTTAATAGTTAATAGTAAAAATTGGAAAATAAATATCAGACAGCTGATATACATACATCATATCATTGTCAGCATTGTTTCATTGTATAACATCCAAAAGCTGATAAAAATCGTAAATGAATGTGTGGAACCCGCCGCTCCAACGGCGGCCAGTGTGTGGAACGCGGAACGAATATATTTAGGAGTACATTCATTGAACTTTGTTGTCAAACCCTGACAGATTCTAATTAACTGATCGTGCCATCTACTTAATCAAACATTTTCAATCGGACGCGATTTTTTTACACTCTGCCTGCTAGCCTAGATATAATTGCGTTAAGTTTTGTGTTGCAAAAATGACTAGCCATTCCTACGCTTTCGGTGCATGCCGACTGTAGTGTATCCGATTTCCGTCATTCAAGAGTAAGAGAACGAAGGCTACGTTCGTAGTGATAAAAAGGTGTCTGCTACTGTTAATTTCAATATTATTTGGCTTTCGTCAAAAATGTAAGTGCACATAATTGTATAATTTTAAATAATACATACGTGCTACTAAATAGAAATAAGCTGCACAAGAGCGTATAAAAGGGCTACTTATAGTCACAAAAGAGGCTTCACGGTAAACGAAGACTTTGTGATACCTTTAATTGACATTCCCTACCTTATCCAAAATGTAAATTATACAATAATCGTACCACATTAAATGAATAAGATTTAAAAGTATGTACAATGAAAATTAAGTGAATAATAATGCAGCAACAGGAAATAAACTACTTCTCGGAAAATATAACTATTGTATTGAAAGGAAATTGAAGAGTAAATGGAGGTTGAGAAGAATGAGTAATATCCGCCACTACGAAGAAGCAACACACATTTATACTTTACTTTTGCACTTGTGTACTCTATAATAACTAAACACCAGCCCTTATTTAATTCAATCTGAAATGCTTAATCCTAATATTAATTTAATTCTCAAAATCGTAAACCGTTAAAAGAAATACTGAAATATGTTGTTTGACCTTAATAGTGACGGAATTTCGATATGCCTCCGATAACCAGGAGTATGACAATAAGGAACCAGGAAAGTTGGAATCTGGCTCTGAATAACGAAGTGGTAATCACAGATTAATTAACGTCAGGTCAGCCAACTGATGTTCATTATTTATGCTGTTTACTATAGGTGCTGCGACATGTGTTTTCATTCATGACGTTCGAACAGTTGAAAACTTGTCGTCTCGTTTGCAGAAAGTGGCAAGATCGCACTAAAACACGATTTGTCAACTCGGCTGTGATTTCCATTCAAAGCTGGAAAAACAATATGAAGTGTTTTGTTCACGATTTCCCGTACAATTCAATTTTTATCCACTTTCACTTTCAGGGAAACTTTAGCGAGTCAATCTTGGAACGATTCTTCAACAGATACCCCAATATAACCCAGTTGACCTTAACATTAGGAGGGGTGAAAAATCAACACGGTCAGTACTTACTGGGCTACGATATAAGTAGATGGGCGAAGCTGCGCCTGCGTGCACTTAAGGTGCTTCCCTACTCTGCTCAGCCCCCCAAAACCAGACTAGTGATCCCTTTTCGTTTTCTTGAGCACATAGAGACACTTTTTCTGCAGGGGTGTGTAATTTGGCCGAATGGGCGCATCGCCCCCACCACCCTGGACATTCTTTGGACGGCATGGACCTGCCTGTTGGCCCCACAAGAGCCTTCCGGACGTTTCCAATCCTTGGATTTGAATGAGTATGTGGACCTGCGGAATCTAAATTCACTGGGTCTACACTGCTGTCCAGTGGAGCAGAATCAGACGATTCATGTGAATTTGGCCAATTGTTTCCAATTAGAGAGTCTCTCTGTGACAAATGTAATCGCAACTGGTCTGCATCCATACCTAAAACTGAAAAAAGTGATATTGGTGAGCACCTACGTGGACCTTTCCAAATTGCCGGCTTGTGTGGAGAAATTGGGCCTGCACAAGTACAACCGGTGCCACACGATGACCACTGTGTCGGCTGACTTGAAATTCCTTTCGAATTTGAAATATTTGCACTATAGTGGAACCCGACCATTAATCCAGCTCTGCCAGAATGTTGTCGATATGGACATAAGCCACAGTTGGATTGACTTGGACATCCTTCCCGCGGGTCTTCGTACACTGACTCTGAAGAATATATGCCAGTTTAGGGGCCAGAGACAGATGAAATTGGATAAATTGGTCTTCGACGAGTTTAACGCCCCAGTGGAATATTTTCTAAGTATTATAGAGATGTTTAGTCCGAACACGGTGGTTATGTATAAGAACAAGGTGTGGGTAGGAATGGCGCAGAAATGTACGGAAGAGGACTGCCACAACATCATTTCCAGCTTTGAACAACTCATGGAGCAGCGCGTTCGGGGGGGAGGGAGATTTCGAGTCGATCAAATCAGATGGGAACATTTGTACCCCCGTGGGGTCTTTGCGGATTTCTTTGTGGGCTACCCCTTTTACGGGATTACCAACAAACAGCCAATCTATTGCTTGTGCGAACAGGAGAGCAACCGAAAACCAGTCTGCATCGGAGTCATCCACGAGCCAAGATTCACTTACGAGATTTTCAAGTAATATCCACACAATTGCAGTCCAAACAGTCCACGAGAATATGTCCACATCACACAATTATCATTATTGTTTATTCAAGTCAATTCCGCATTGAGGGGGTATTTGATCGACAGGAATGACGTATCAATTTTTTATATCCATTAAAGGGGCTACTTCTGTACATTAATGCTTTGAGAGTGCAGGAGAAAACCCGTTGGTTGGATTTCCAACAGGCCTAGTCCCTCTTTCATAGAGGCTTCCCCTGGTCTCCACTGCATTAATCTACAGGGCGCCTTTTAATGGCTTCTGATTACACCTACACTGTAGTACTAGGAATTGAAGGGGTGCGAAGAAGTATCGACTTAGATTTCAAATAACTAGCCCTGAATTCAGTAGTGCATTTCTATTACGAATTAATAAATTTCACCGTATCGGTACTTCTTCTGCGCACCCCTTCAAATAGTAATTAGCTGACACTTCCAAAGAAAATTTCTAATATTTGTTTTTGTAATTGGTTGTAAATTGAGCCTAGGTGGAATAAATTTCTGTAGAGCCTAATTATTTTGCAAGTGTTTACGGCTTTCAGAAAACATTTAAACATAATTTGAAATTACAATCAATATAATTTTATCTCCGTCCACTGACAAACTTGTGAATCCTGCATCCATCCCTGCCGTAGTACAGATGTAATTTAGATAATAAATACAATGAAAATAAAATACTTGTATAAAGATACTTTATTTAACCGTTACAAACATTTTTGCCCCCTTTAAAAAATCCTAGATCCGGCGCTAGTGCATGGGAATTTTAGTAAAATGTAGGTAGCGGAGGAGGTAACAGAAACAGGAATATTTGGATTTGTTTAATTGATGATTTATATTTAGCCTTTATAAATAAGAAATTGAACATTACATGTATAATGAATGTATCTTTCTGAAAAAATTAAGAAGGAATTACTTAGTAGTAAAACTAAAGAATAACTAGTAGATATTTCAAGCAATCGTCAGTAAGAAAACGAACGAATCTCCAATAAGACAAATTTTATATACGAATCAAATAACTTTTGGTTTTGGTAGAAATTTTCCTATTATTATTTCTTTAAAGAAATACTTTTGATCTTCCACTTTTCAGTGCAGAGCGTGCTTAGGTGCATTACACTTATTGTTAATTACAGCGCTATAGATGGGCAAGATACTCAATAAAGTATTGTGGGTATCTCCATCTCCAGGATAAGCAAAGTATTTTCAAAGATAAGACGACAAGGTACAGCATAGACTCAAAGACACAAGTCACTAAGATACAGTGTCTAATTTTAAGATATAGAATTTAGGATCGATATAATTTTCTGCATTCCAATTTTAAGATTTATTTTATAGAAGGTTAGAGAGCATAAAATTTATTCTTATAATTGAATTTGATTACAAAATTGAAAATTTTGATTGTGTAACCAGACACCAAATAGGTTATATTTGCATTTATTAAATTCGTGTTTTGTCTTTGCTGAGCAGACCCGGAAATCATTTCTGAAGGGGCAATGTATGGACTTGCCTCAACTACTTTTCGCGATGGGTTTTATTTTATGAAGTGTCGTAAACTAACATTCTAAAGTAGTGCAAAAAAAATGACATGGCTGCATTCAATTTCATATTTTGTCTCGAATTATTTAATTGTGGCACATTTTAATTTTTTTAAATAAGATTTTATCAAAATGTATCTTAGATGCAGCCTTTGAAGTGCTACTCCATCTGCGACACTTGCGAATATTTTCACATTTTCGCATTCACCTCGTTTTGATGCTATTAGTGATCATAATTTCGATGCATTTCTGCCCATTCTGCCACAGTTTAACACCAAATCATCAAAAAATTAAAAATATGTCGATATATCCATAAATCATCATACATATATGTCTTGACGAGACGAATCCAATGCTTACAACTTGGTGAACTTCGGTATACCCCATGCACCATTGTCAGTTACATGTGTTGTAGGTGACATTCATGTCGTCAATTGTGTGAAGATTTTAGCAAAAAATATCAATTCCTTCAAAAGTTATTAAGCATTAACTTTCGCAAATGTCTCAACTTTGACCCTTTATATTTTATAACTCGAAAATGTGGTTGAAAAATCGGTCAAAAAATCTAACTTGTCTAGGACTACTTCCATTCTTCATTCCTGAAGAGTACATGATCGGGAATTCCAGGTAACAGAAATATTTAATTTGTAATTAGAGATTTTTTTCCAAGTTCTATATCATTGGATTCGTTGTCAAGACGGTTCGATTGATGTATATATCAACATATTTTTAATTTTTGGATGGTTTGGTGTCAAATAGCATACTGTGAAACCCAAGGTGGTTGCACATGACAACTGGGACTTGCTTCTACTAAGGTGTGGACAAGTCGCATTTTTATATGTAAATCTCAGCAATAGGCTCTGGGACGTAAAGAACATCATTTTCTCTTGGTAACCATGGAAACACTATATGCTTCAATACAATTTACGTCCCAGAGCTTACTTCGCAAAAAGTGCCACTTGTCCACACCTTAGTAAAAGCAAATCCCAGTTGTCATGTGCAACCACCTTGGTGAAACCCAAAAATACTTTTACTTTGAGTCTGACGTCAGCGTTGGGCTGTAGTCTTACTTCCCTTGTAAATCTGTGTCACTTTCGCCATGAATTCAAAATTGAAATCCTCCTGATTCAACGATGGTATCATAACACGTGCTGGTGGCAGCGCCATTGTCACCACTTTTCACTTGTGAGGGTAATTTCGCATTTCTGGACGGATCGTGCACTTTCTGGTGTATCCTCATATTGGTCATGTTTTTTGTCGTTTTTCCACAGGTGGGGCACGAAAATAGTTTTCTGTTAGGCCCATGAGACCTGTTCATATGTTTTCTAAGGTTTAGAGTGTCTTTCAGGTATTTGCCACATTCTAAACACTTAAATGTTTCCTTGTCCAGTTCTTCGTCCAAATGCTGCCTCATGTGTCGATCAAACTTTTCTTTCAAATGAAACGGCTTGCCGCAGCGCTCGCAAACAAATGGATAAATGTCCAGATGGACTTTTTCGTGTCTTAGCAGGTTTTGTCTGGATTTCAACTGCTTCCCACAGTGTTTACAGGGAAAATCTTCACCAGGGTGGCAATGTTTCATATGATGTCTTAGCGCTCTGACATGCTCCGCCTTCTTCCCGCATAACTCGCAAACAATGTGTTCAAAATTGTCTTGGTGGGTTCTTTCATGACATGTTAAATTGGATTTCTGAATGTAAACTTTGTCGCAAAAGGAACATTTGTATGTCTTCCTGGTGGAACTGTGAGTGATCATGTGTCCGGCCATGCTTTCTTTGGTAATTAATTTGTCACAGGCAACGCAAGGAATTTTTGTCGGGGGATTTTTTACAAGATTGCGAAGTGGCTTGTAGGTTATGTAAACTCTTCCTATAGACTCCAATGAATTCTGATCCTCCCCGGGGTTTTCCCCTTCACAAATTTTAGCATCACTGTGAGTTTTGGCATGTTGACGTAATAATAGTTCTTCCAAAAATATTTTATTACAGAATAGACAGTGATATGTCGTCCCGTTGTTTGTTTTGTGATAGTGACGCACGTGTTCTCCCATTTTGTGGTATAAAACCATATCTTCGCATTCAGTGCATGACTCCCGCAAGTATTTCCCCAAATGGCACTGTTGGCGGTGATTTAAAAATTCAGATTTCTTAGTGAACTGTGTATCACAGCAGATGACATAGTGAACATAGAGGAATGAATCTTCTGGTGATCGCGACTTGCTTCTTCTTTGGCTAGTACATTTTTTTCTAAGGTTCCTCAAAATTCTGGACTTCTCTGAAAATCGAATAAAATCATTTAAATTTTGAAGTAAAGTTTATTTGTATTCAAATTAAAAAATCTAACTTTTCTTAGCAGTTACAGTTCTCCAAACAGTCTTCCCTCTTCTTTTAGAAGTTTCAGAATTGTTTATGGGTATTCTCTGCATTTCCTTTGTTGGAGATGGTGGAATCTCATTTAATGAAACTACAGCATCGTTCTCCAAAATCTGTCCTGTCATTCTCCCAAAGTCATTCTTGTAGTCCAGTCTATCGAGAACCTATGGAAATAAGAATTGGTTGAGCAAATACATTAAAATGCTGAAAAATGAATAAACAATGTAATTTTTGCATTCTTAGGACTCACAATGGATAATGATTTTAGACCTTCATGTTTGTCCGATCCAGAAGAATCCAAATGTTTTTTCTTCTTTGCGGAGGTTGCAATGTTTTTCATATTTCTTCTCTTAGGGCGAACGACTGTTTCCTCTTCCTTCATACAAGAAGGTAGATCCACTACATTTTCTTCATATGTCGAAGCAGGCGGACTGCAATTCCAGTTTTCAGAATGCTGATGTTCAAATTCATCATTTTCTACAATTGGGTACGATAATTGACATCCGTCTGATTCTGTCTCGTGTTCTCCCTCTTCGCAGTCACTTTCATTTTCTATTTTAACGTTCGGTAACGGCTCACCGCGTGTCCACTTGTGCAGAGCGGTGGATAGTACGGACTCTTCCGAAGACAGTTTAGTAAAATTTCGAAATATTGTATACAGTTCCGTGAACGTCGCTACACAAAGGCTACACATGACAGCATTTTTGTAATCCTTCTTGTTTGGGGGAAATTCCCTTTTAATCTCTACATGTTCGTCATCACAGCTAGTGGTAGTACTTTTCCAATCTGAAACTAAATGTTGGAACGATAATCCATAAATATAAAAAATTGCGTCAGAGATTGAAACATCATTGTCGATTTCGTCGTCTCCACTTTCAGTGCCAGAGACTTTTATGTACGTGTAAGTTTCCCGAGAACATGACGGACTCTGTGTAGAAAAATTACAGTGCACACAATTTTCCAACACTTTCGAATGCATGTTCTACAAAAACTGACCCTGAATTTGTTTAATGTTGTAAAGAAAAAATTAAGTAAATATATTTCAGAGAAGCATTTCAAATTCGTTCAAGAGTGTGCTTAGATTGATCCTTGGCATTAGACTGCACCGCTCGCCTTACCCCAATTCAAAGTTGCTATGCAAATTATGCAATCCATATTTCGCTGATACTGCATGTTGATATTGTTCTGCCAAAATCACAATATATTTACTGGCATGAATATTGATGTTATTATTTAATGTCAACGATTTCACAATATTATGTAGGACACAAAAATAAAAATTATATAAGAGGGACATTTTAAGACTACGGCCGACAATATAATTTTTTTGTTAGAAATCGCTTCTCTTTGGGAGAGTGACTGTTAGCACAGTTTTTCCCAAAAAATCCAAAGTTTCAAACTGTTGGGGTTTTTCAGACAAAAGCCGTTCGACAGATTAGCGTTGCAAACATATAATAGCTTTGAACATTCTCCTGCAGTGGCGGTTCTAGGACTAGGCGAAGGAGTAGGCGAAAGAGACAATTTGGCAGGAATGCTCTAACAGATATTATACGAGTAAATGTAAATTCAGTGGGGGTTCTAGGAGTAGGCGAAGTAAGCAGCTGAAGCTAATAGGTATATTCTCGGAGGAGATTCTTTACGAAATGGCATAATTCCAATTCCTTGAGGTCAACTGTGTATCTTTAGGCCATACTTATGAATTGATGCATGAATTGTGACCACCTCTTTTCCCGCTTTTAAATGTGCTGGATATAAATCTGATATAATACAAATTACATCCGTTTTATACCTCGATTAGCACAAATGTAATAAATTCTCGCTTTAAGCACATTTAATATTAATATATAATAATTATTACGATTTAATAACGAATCGAAATGTCTAAGATAATAACACAGAGGAATACATTTTGAAGTGTGTAGACAATAAATCAAATATAATACCAGAATTTAACTTTTTAGGGTCAGCTGCAGTCGGCAACTTAACATGTTCAGTGGATACTTGATAACATTTCGCTGTGTGGATAACATGTGGATAACATTGCAGATTGTTGTATGTATATTACACAGTCATAACACGGATACCATTTTTTTGAGCGGCCGGGGAAACTGCAGCTCACCCATTTTTTATTCAAACTAACAATAAGTTAAGTACTACAAATTCACTTTTCGTTGGTAGCTTTGGCGGTACCTGTTTTCTTGACGGATGAAGCACACTTAATATTTCTCGTCGGATCGTGGACCTTATAATGTATCCTCATGTTGGTCATATTTTTGGTTGTTTTCCCACAGAGTTCACAGGAAAATATTTTCATATTCGGACCATGAGACCTGCTCATGTGTTTCTTTAGATTCAGAGAGTCTTTCATATATTTATTGCATTCTTTACACTTGAACAACTCTTTGTCCAACTCTTCGTCCAAGTGCTGCCTCATGTGTCGATCGAATTTATCCTTCACCCGAAATGGTTTCCCGCAACGCTCGCAAACATATGGAAGTATATTTAAATGAATTTTTTCGTGTCGTCGTAGATTTTCTTTCGTTTTCATTTTTTTCCCACAATGAGTACAATCGTACTCTTCTGCAGTGTGACAAGTATTTATGTGACGTCTCAAGTCTCGCTTGTGATTTACACTCTTGCCACACAACTCACACATTATTGGTTCAAAATTCTGTTGATGCGTCCGCTCGTGACAATTTAAATTGAATTTCTGCACGTAAACTTTATCACAAAATCGGCACTTGTAACTCTTCCTCATTGTGCTGTGTGTGTCCATGTGGTACGCCATTCCGTCTTTTGTAATCTGTTTCCCGCACAAAATGCACGGTGATTTCGTAACAGATTTCTTCTCCAACGTCTTAAGGGGGTTGGCTGTGACGTAAACTTTTCCAAAGGATTCAAGAGGAATATCTTGTTCACTGGACAGTTCTGCTTCCAAATTTTTGGGTAAATGAAGAGATTTGGCGTGTTCTCTCAACAGAAATTCTTCTAAATATATTTTATTGCAAAAGAGGCAGTGGTAAGTGGTTTCGTTGGCTGGTTTGTGGTAGTAGCGCATGTGTTCCCCCATTTTGTGGTGTAGAGGGGTTTCATCACACACTGTGCAACACTCTCTCAAACGCTTTCCAAAATGACACCGTCGTGTGTGACTCAGATATTCAGTTTTGGCTGTGTATTGGGTTCCGCAGCATACCACATACGGAACATAGAGGAGTGCATTCGGATTGAGACGAGATTTTGCTCTTTCTTGACCGACACGGCGCCTTCTAATGTTCTTCAACAGAGTTTTCTCTGCAAATGCATGTAATTCAATTTATCAAATATTTCCAAACATTCGCAATTATTAATCCACACAAATGTCTCTCTCTGTGCTATACTAGAAATATACTAAAATATATATTTATATATATTTAAATCCTATATGACAACGTTGAACTTGGATATTATTTTTTTAAACCAATACTTTAAAGCCGTTCCTTCTTTATATGTGAGACCTCAGGAGATGCAATTTTTTTTACTGTTTCAAAAAATTTAACTACGCGTAAAAATTGAAGGTAATTTATAAACGCATTCAAAATATCTTATCACTGTATTTTTATAGTTCTAACTTTTTTTGGTCATTGCCTTCCACACAATTCGGCGTCTACTGCTTTGAGGTTTCACAGATGTTCCCTCCTCAAACTCAAGATTGCTTTTATTCTCCAGCCGTTCAAGGACCTAGTGAAGGAAAAAAATTGTGTATTTTACATTAACGGTGATTCGGTAAAATTATGGATGTTGTAATGAATGGATTTTAAGCTGTACCACAGAAAGTGTTTTAAGTTGAATGTGATCTGGTGAATCCATTGACTCAAAATGTCCTTTTATTCTTTTGGGAGGTGTTGAAGAAGGTGTCCATTTTCTAGTTCGTCTTTTTACACGAACCGGCCTTTTCTCATCCTTGTTGTAAGTATGTGGGAGTTTATGAACTAATGAAAATTCAAACCCATTTTCAAAATTTCCAATAAAGGTGATAGTTAGGCTTTTTGCCAGATTTAACCTAACCTCACCTAAAACAAGCAAAAATTCCTCAATACAATGTTATATAACACAGTCATACCAAAATCAGTAGAATATCTGTTTGCATTATTCAATGCGGAATATTGTTGCAATAAAACGTCTTTATCCTCATTTTTGCAAACGGATTGAATATCTTGGGCATCCCTTTGCAGATCCTGTAGCACCTGGTGTTCAGAACTTGTGTCGCTTTCATTTTCCACTTTTACGAGAGGATAACTCCGACACCATTTATTCAAGGCTTTCGTTAGTACTGAGTCGTTAGATGAGAGCTTGTTAAAACTACGTGATGCACTGTACAGTGCAGTGAAAGTTTTGGCACAATGATAACAAAGGGCACATTGTTGGTCACTGTCATTGTTAATGGGAAACTCACTTTTAATTTCCACATACTCTTCGCCTATAACATTACTCAGTGCACACTCTGAGAATAATTGTCTGATGGATAGTCCGTAAATGTAGAAAATTGCTTCAGAAATCGAAACTGAAATTTCTTCGTCCCAAAGCTCTCCTTCACATAATTTTATTTCAGTGAAACTTTCTTGTAAATTTAAAGCATTGCGCAAGGAACAATTACAGTGCACACAGTTTTCCAATAATGTAGAATGCATTATAAAACACTGTATTTTTCAAATTTTGAGTTGTACAAGAAAGTTTTCCAGCTGAGCCGCGAATTCGTCTGCTAAGCAGTTTAAAATTCGTTGGCTATGTTCATCTATTTATAATGGGAACATTGCTGTCTCAAAGTACCCCTGCTAAGGTCGGCAAACAGTTTGGGTTGGATTGGAATACACAGTTTTATCTATTATTGTTATTCACCTTACAAAACAATGACTACGTATATTATATACATTCCGATCTTACATCACATCTAAGGCTCTACTCGCATATTTACAAATAAGTTCATTATAAGGATAGAGAGAAGAGAGAACAAAGTTGTATGTAGGAGTATCTTTATGCGAAATCATGGCACCTCTTCTTGCTGTTTGCAACTCACACCCACTTAGGGTATAGCTGAATTTTCCAGTTAATGCCATCAATTAATGCCAGTGGAATTATTTCACCGAAAGCCTGATCTAGTTTCACCGTCTTCTAGAAAAGTGTAACGAAACTTCGTCCCCCCGACGAGAAATTTCAAGGGACATTTTGAACTTGCTTTTGCACTACCTTCAACCTCCTGCTATTCAATTGTGTTACGTTATTTACCATCCAATAAGATATACCTTAAATACATCTTCCCCGTTTAAAACCATGTAGGTATTTAATTATGACTCTGTACTGTACATACGATAACGATAGTTCTCTTCGTATTGATGTGAGATGCTCTATCTGTATAACAAGTCTTACATCAATACAGGCACATATTCCCTCACTTCCGGTTGCTAAAACCCTTACCAACCATTTGACCTTCAAGTCGTCCAGTTTGCCATTACCATGACATTATATGTATATCAGTCACCTTTAATATTTACAGAAATTATGAGGTTAACGGTGTTCTCAAAAAGTTGTTGCAAGTACACTACAATTGTTGCCCGTCTGATGTACGTAGAAGTGAAGAAGAAGCAGACGCCGATTGGTTTGAGAATTCCGAATCTCTTTTGTATATATTTGGTATGAACGCATCTTGTCCTCCACTTGTACAACAACAGTTCCGAGTTTTCGTATATAGCCCCCATACGTTCGAAAACGAGCTTCTCTGCCAAACAATATGTGATGGACAAAGCGGGCATAAAGAGATACGTGGGCATTGGAATAGACTTGGACAGCTTCACGCTGTTGAATGTGCTCAATATGTGAGAAATAGTTACGAAGAAGAACATGGCACCAATTGCAGAATAAACAATTTCGTTGAATTCTCTATTTAACAGCGTCATCGTCTGGTACATTAATAATAATTCAGTCGATTTCCGATGGAAGTGCAAACGAATTGAAACTGAGAGGTAGGTTAAACAGGCCATGCTGTAAAATACCCCCAACAACATCATGCCGATGAGAAGTGCCGCTAACTGCATAAGGATGTAGAAATATATGAGGACGACAAATATTTTGAATGGAAGAAATGACATCAATTCCGGTGGGAAATTTTCATTCAGAACTCTCCAGGTTGGATCAAGGTTACTCTCCCCCCATGTGAAACCAACAGCAAAGCATTCAATCACCGTTCCTCCCACAAGCAGTAGGTTTACGCCCATTCGAATTCTTTTCGCTAATCCAATTAGAGACTGATTCCCATAAACCTCCACTGTACGCTCCAATACTGTCAAATAACACCTCATGTATAGTTATCACTTTACCATATAACGTCATAGTCATCGTCACTATTATAGTACTCATTGTTAGTATCTATGTAAATCCCAGGGTTTCAGGTGTGATTACCACAGTGATATTAATAACTACGATCAAATGTTTTTAACATTTGATCACAGCCAAGCTTGGTGTGATTAATTTGGCCTGAGTAGCCTGTTGAAACGGCTATACTCAAAGGTAATCTCGTATATGTTATAAGGGATATGGAATACAAATTAATCCCATCACAATTAATCATAGTATTTTAATCCCACTGCGATGGGATTTTAGCTGGAAAGGTGTGATTTACGAAACTCTGGTAAAACCCAAATGTAGCCATGGCAACATTCGTCCTTCATCACCTCTCCACATTCCCTTCAAT
>JABASC010003423.1:0-14218 GCA_019776185.1 Plutomurus gul
CGTAGGTGAGAAGCGTAAAATGTGAACAACTTACAAAGTAAGGATCAAGCTGGCAGTAAACGTGCTCGTAATCTTCATTTTGCGGAACGGATGAGCCAGTTGGGGATGTAGAAGAATTCGTTCCGGGTCCACTGACAGCACTGCTGCCGCTTCTTCTGCCACTTGCACTACCGCGACTACCACTGCCACTGGCACTACCCACTCCTGAACTGTCATTGTCACACTTGGCCACAACAGATAATTCTGTCATGTTTTGCGATGAGCTCGCTATGTTTCCGTCCAGCAAAGACCAAGAAGCTGCGCCGCTCAGGGCAGCAGCTGAAGATGTGCTATCACCAAGCGCATCCAAAATGTTGTTCACGCTCCCGTCATCTTCGTCGTAATCTGTTACAATCATAAAATAAAACACATAATAACAACTTTTATAGTACCGTATCGTATTTTTATTTCACATTACATATTACACGGGAAAGTACTTAAATATTTCCAAGAAAAGTTTCATTTACGATGATAACAACGTAATCGCGCACATAAACAGGCAACAGAATGCAGAATATGGGATCACTGAAAATATTAACAATTTTTCGTCCATTTTCACCTATGTACATTCTACATTTACAAATAACTAAATAACAACACAGTTAAACTGCTACACAAACATGCAGTATTTCATTATGGCTGTACTAGTAGAAAAAGAGACACTGGGAAGAAAACAAAAAATAATGTAGTTGAGAGAACATGTGAACATGATGTGCTCTTCGCATTATTACTACGTAAATTATGGTAAAAACTTGCACTTACATACGTGGAACATTTTCTTCTGCACACTACTATATAACTTAATTCCAGACAGAAAAGGACACAACTGACGTAAAAAACACTACACTCTTTGGGCAGTCAGCACAGCAGGTGCAGTGGAGCACATTAAACATAATTTTGGCAATTACAATTTTATTATGTACTGTGAAATGACTGATGTTGTTAAGCCTCCTCTAAACTGCTCATTTATTTTTTTTACTAATGCTCGCCAATTTTCTCAATGTCAGCGAAAAAACTGAACAAATTCCAACTTATTTAATATAATATTTTTTAGTTCATCATAATAGTTGTCAGCGTCAAGTCGCTTTTTGCAATTAAAACGTTGTTTACGTTCCTATTAACAGTCCCACGACAAGAAGACCCAACAGTGTGAAACATTTATTTAGCGACTAAATTAGCCATCCTGCAGACTGCTTTTTCGCACTACCAATTTATTAATTCTATGAATTCGTTATGCATGATTGCACGACTAAAGTGCGACATGTTAGTTCTTTTAAATCGTTTCTTACATTAAAATTGTCCACGTTTTACCACCGCAATTTTAGATTAAACCGTAGCAAAGCACAACACTGTATTAAAGCTGAACTCTGACTGTGACCATTATAATTTACTTCAGAAGGGAAGGAGAGAAAATCCCTTTTTGCTGGTGGCTTCTTTCTAGGCATTAAAACACGACGACAATCTATCTTGTTCCATTCAGACAGATTATTGCAAAAACATTTTACCCAACACATCACAGCATTAAATTTCTGCTGAAGCACTCACTCCCATACATGTTTACAATGAATACACATTGTTGAACGCACGTAGATATAGTTACACAGTTTCTTTCTTCTCTGCATTACTAGAAACGCCTTCTAGCTGCTCCGAACTTTAAGCAAAACAACTCGAGACGAAAATACACAAAGAGAAAACATTCCGATCACAATTAACTATTACCCCGTTTGCATTCCCCCAACGATGGTTCATCTTTGTGAACTGAACAAGAGCAGCAGGTATGACTTTACCTTATGTGGAGAGAAAACAACGGTAACAATATCCAAGAACGTTGAAGTACTTTTTAGAGCTAACTCACAGTCAGTCCAAAATATGCAAGAGGAGCGAAGCAGCCAACTTGTCTTCAGGTTGAACTAATTGTGAAGGTTTGTTATGTGCAAGATTTTTTTCATTGTTCAAGTTCACAACATACAGATATACCTAATAAATGCTGCCCTGTGTAGGGAATTTGCGTACCATACAATTGAAAAAATTCACATAGACTACTTAAACTGTATTACTGTCTCTGCAGATAGTTATTTGCCTACACCTAACATTACTATAGGTTCTTCAGGCATTTCGAAAGATTGATGAGCATTAAAGGACAGTGGAAAATTATACTCGCTACACAGACACGGCCGTAAAAAGTGCAAGGAGCTTCACAGCTCTCTCCGGATACCATAATGGTTTTACGTTCTCAATTCTCTCGTACTATTCCAATTGTGTTTGTCGTTATGTGGGCAAGGATTCACCTCCATATAATTTTACGCTTTTATCTACCTGTTCTCCGCACAATAAGCACACGGCATGTCAGACACATAAAATGGCCAACCAGTGCAAAATTGTCAGATGTAAATTGAACAATGAATAACCAACTTGTGTGCTTGTACAAATAATGGTACAACGGCGACTTGGACATACGGAGGCAAAAAATAGCAATATACTATTTCCAAACGTAACTTAAGTAACACAGAAGGTTACCTTGAATAATAATGATAAGGCTTTTATAGATTTTCCTGTGTGCATTTTACAATCGTGCACATACTTCTTTCATTGTATGCGTACAATTTTGCGAAGCCAAATAATAGTATTGAATGGTGGATACGTGGATACACGTTCAAATGAATAAATTATGCTAACGTCACAGTCAAATCATCCTTTCTTTTCAACAACGAATCCAACTATACATAAGTAAGTAAGAGCTCTTTGAGCACTTAATAAGAGTAATGATAATGATACGCAAGCATGTAGAGGTAATTGTGTTGAGGTTGATAAAAATAATATCATACAGTAGTAGTGTCAGGATCTGTCTGTAATCCACTTCAAAATGCTCCCTGAAACTAATAGTATATGCCTATCTTGCAGTTGCAATGCAAGTTGCTTGTACCAAAAATATATGGACTTGCATTTAAAACAACTGAAACGCTCGTATATAATAATGTATGCTTCTTGTGTCAGTTAGCTACGACAGCACAATGAGAGTTGCTCCTTGGAGATTTGAGCACACTCACACTATTGCATGTGCCTAAGGAAACTCACCTGACGAGTAGTTATTGGCAATTATTACGGCATTGTGTAGTACACACATTTCATTGAGCTCTTGACTAGTAGTACCTCTGCACCATGACACTTTGGCTCTTCATCTCTTACGGTGAGAAAGCCGATTTGGCCGAATTGTTTTCCTGATCTCGGTCTCTTCTACACGTAGCTGATACAAAATAGTTTTCATCGTATTTCTATATCCTTCTGAATACCAAAGTATTTAATTACACAATCTTTAGATAATTAAATATCATACAATTGTTCTAACTAGAATGATGATCATGTAGCCTACGTCTATCACGCTTTTAAATTAGTATTCTAACATTATGTATGCAATGCATTCATGTTTAGTACTTTTAGTATTGCACTCACACAGCCCTCACAGCCACAGCCGATCAAATAGAAGAAATACTTATATAGAATGCATGCAAGAAAATATATATGCATAGCTTCTAAAATCAGAGGTATGCAGAAGAGCTGCGTGTGCAATGGATAATACAGTCGCGGCTATCAAGGACTTGATAACTAACTAAGCTAAATTGCGTATGTACGTCATATACTGTTGACAGTCGAAGGTCATATTGACAATTAAAAAAAACGAAATCTCATTAAAAACAGCTAAAATAGCAATTAACGTTAATGCGTGAAATGGTTCTGTTTATTTCCTCCTTATCAACGAATGCAGCGTGTATACATAGTCTACGTTTATTGTTTAGTAAAATCAAAACACTTGAAATTGAGACAAGGCTCTGTACTATTTAATCGAGTTTTGTGTGGAAGTATTAGTATGAAATAATTATGTTTTAGGAAAATGATGCAAAAATTGAAATTGGTAATTTTGTACACGTTTAAGATATTTTTCATACCAAAATAGTAAGATGTGTATTGACCCTGGAGTACGTTTTATGAGTACAAATAAATACTTTGACTATCAGTATTAGGATTTGTAAAAATCAATAAAAATATGTTTACATGTGAATGGAGGAGATATCAATCTTCTACCTGACTGGGACTAAAAGTTCTTTGCAAAATCTGTAATGCAACTGAGAAGCAGGTTGCAGATTTTTTTTGCTTTTATGACAGTTTTCAAGTGAGCCCACTTCCAAAAAATCATTCTGTTTGCCTTTTTGGTGCAAAGTCCTCAAATTTTTTAATATTTAATACCTGTACCTGAAGGTAAACATAATTGGATAAAGTTTGCTTGCAGAAAGAAATCAGTACCAAGGAGTACATCATTTGTAGGAATAAGTTATGTAAGGGAACAAAAGCTTGTGGAGTCAACTTTTGAGTAAACAGTTCACAGTTCAGTTCCGAGTTCAACAGTGTACATAATGAATATGATCCACTTCTTAGGAATCACAAATAGCTACATAACAGCGAGTTTGAATGAAACCACAGTTCAAATAGCTTTTGAAAAAGTTGTGCAGTGTCAGAAGTTATTATTACGTAGAGTTTTTACGCCTACTTCTATAAGCAAATGCTGTGAAGAGCTATTGACACTAATTGCCCATTCTGTGTTCACGGCTTCTTCACGGCTAAAGAATTATTGGCGTATGGGAATTATTTTTTTGCACACATGCATTCAATACACACTTTACAAGTAATAAAAGCATTCTAAATGTAGCAAGGATGTTGCAAGCAATCAGTTTCTCATTCCAATGTAACGCTTAGCAAGCACCCCTACCACAAACATTGTACTAAGACCTCTAATGAAAGGGGAATAGTAAATACTTACAGATTCATACAGCTACTACTTATAAATATAAGTACATAGGTTGAATATTAAATTAGCTAACTACTACCTGTACTTTACATCTTTTATGTGCCATTGAAGGCTCCGTGTAGCAGAATCAGTTGCATTGTGTTATATTAGATAGTTGAACTATTTAGATTGAATACTCATTGTCAAAGGTTCTTGTAATATTTAGATACTAAATAGTACAAAAAGAAGCCTCGGGCTCTGTATACACCCCAGTTCGGAAGATCTTTCGCCTGCTTTCGTATGTACACACTGGTACATTATAACCAAAGTACACCTGCAACAGTTTCACACAATTTTTTATACTCACTCGAAGCAATGTGTCACATTTTACAACTGCATCGTGAATTTTCATCTTAGTATTGGAGTGCGTAGGAGACAAGCGTCTCAAGCGAGACGAAGCCAAAGGAAAAATAAATATTACGAGCAATAAAAATCCTATATATTTAGGTAATATTAGTATACCCAAGCAGCAGCTAATATGTTAGCATGGTAAAGGGATGCTGCGCAAATTATACAAGCCATCTTGACACATTGTCTGCTTCTATATGATGCAGGTAAGTAAAGAACGCATGTATGGTATGTAGTAAAGGTAATACCATAATATTATTGTCTATACAAACAATCTCTGAACATCATTGAAATTACACGTGAACGTTAGTGTACATGTAGACTCTTCGCAGCCTTATTTGAGGTAAGGCATTACATTTTTTTCGCAACTTTCAAATATCCTCAGTGCAAATGAGAGTGCATTATGTTTAATGTAGGGTCATTTTGAGCAATACATTGAAGACAGTTACTACTAAATAGAGTTGCATATAATATTCTATACACCTCCATAACTATCCGTTATCTCATTAACCTATTACAGTTTTGTTGTCTAATAATTTTCAGTTGTGCCTGTTGCATGGTACATTGAAATGAAGGCACACAGATTGGAATAAGGTCTGGCCGGTACAATTACAAATGTTATTATCACCATTAGAGATGCATGAGTATTAAAAATGGAACTAACCAGGATAATTACTGAGGCTGCCAACACTGGAGAAAAAGTCATTATCCACATAAGGGATCGAGTCAACGGAAGCGGACAACCGCACAGGCCGTCGCCGCCCTTTCAGGGCTGACCAAGAGTTCCATGTAGGCACCGCCAACTCCATCGTTCACAATAATAACAGCAAATAATGACAACAAAAACAATGAGTGTAATGAGGATTGCGATAGAAAAACACGTTGATTGCTATCTACGTGTGATTGAAACGAGAATCATGAACATTGTGGCTGTAAATCGATTCAGGCCGCTTTAACAAGATTGTGGATCAACATTTTCCCATATTCGTTCACAGAGTCTTTCAAACTTTCAACAAAGTAGGCAATCCAGAGTGGGCACAGATGACAGTGCAATTCTTAATGCTGCACTAGAGTTGGTACCTGAAATGTGACAAATAGGAAAAGAAACAATTAGTGTCAGTTTTTGTATGAAATTTTCCACCTTCTACGTACATACTACATTACTAAATGATATATATAAACCATATACATATGACTTGTATCATCAAATGTTAATGTTTCTAAACTCACTAACCTAACCATAAGAAGGCGAAGAAGGAGGTATATAATACTCCAATTGAATTAATTGGGCTTAACTGTGATTAATCCTTGAATGCTCACTGAAGGAAGGTATGTTATGGCAATTCCAATAATCATTCAATGAATGTGGGCTGAATTTTACAAAACACACTCAGGCCCATTATTCAGACCTCTAAAACGTTCTCTAACGAATGAGAGTGCGATTTAGTTAGCAATCTTCTGTTGCAAATTTCAACCTACAACATTGGCCTGAGTGGTTGCACGCACTTTACACACATGGTTAAATGAAAAGAAATACTGCAAGAATCAACCATATAGCCTAACCAATTACTACCACTTGCATTTGCCCCGACTATATATAGGGTTAGCAGTCTATTCAAATAATTGAATCGATAATTCTCCACACACTTACGACTCTTTACCTTTAGAAGCATTGGAAAGCAGCCTACTTTGTATAATTTGACCATGTTTCATATAGTTAGTCTAATTGTAAGTGATAAAGCAAGTTGTCAATTATGGCCTGTACACAATTCGTACAGTTTGTGTACAAATTGTTTGCCTAACGTTATACCGTGTATTCAGTATTGTATTCCTGATGTATGTACTATTCTGCAGGATACAAATTTCATTGCATAATACATAATATGCATACAAACATTATTGATTGTGTAAAAGTAAATGATGTAAAACGATGTATGTAGGAAAGAGGAGGAACGGTGTTCAACATAATTAACTGTAAGTAGTACTGAAATGATCCAACAATACAATAAATAAGCCTGGTCGGGTCAAGCCCAGTTTTGAGTGTCAGTTTTTGCTGAACTCAACTCACTTTCACAAGGCACGAGAACAAAGTGACTGTGAAGATGTTGATAGAGATGTCCTGTATTATAATGTTTTCAGAGGTATAAGGATCCAAAGTTGCCTGACCTCAATATCCTCTTTTGTCCATCGAGCAAACTGTAAAAGAAGTCGATTTGACTGATTCGACTTAAATTTTACAGAGATTTTTTATGGCTGAATGTAAGACACATGCAGTTGTACATAGATTGTGTATTTATTTATCATAGTAACAACAAAGAAGTGTGTGTTTTGTCCACTGTACACTATAACTACTATAAACAATAAGGTAATCTGTGTCTAGGTGTGTGTCGCTCCGCAGAACACTAATAAAGGAATGAACAGGTTGGGTTTGCTCACTGACAATGAGCCAAACTCTGATGTCAATGAGACAAGTCACAACAGTCTTTGTCGCAGAAAATTAACTTTTGTCTGGCAGTGCACAATTGAGCAGCGAATATCGCATTACGAACACAGCATCTTATGCCCATTTAACCATCTAATGATTTTACGAGGCCAATGTCCCGTCTTGTCCAACTATATGATTATTCCGTTGTCTTCCCCGTCCAAATGAACTATCACGTCTCAATTATGTGCACTTCACTCACAAAACAAGGCAGAAGATTTTCCCTTCAGGACGTCAAATAAGACTCAATTTACAGACACATGTTCTTTGTCAGACTTCTTAGGCAAAACTAACAAGATTTGTGATTTGTACATTTGTCTGTCATTCTTTAGTTTCGCATCTTCAATGCTCTTTACTTGCATTTCTTACATTTGCATACACGTACAATGTTTTTTTCAGCTTGTGAGCTCAATAGTTATACAGTTGCTCTTGCTGTTTAGATTAAGCTTTTTCGTACTTTGTTTATTATGATAAATCCAGCACGACGACAGACCAAACCCATTTTTAATCTTCACTAGAGAAAATCCAAATTCCAATCTCTCTCTAGTCTGTCGTCAGAGACTGTTGCCAAAAAGTTCATTTCGACATCGACTCGATTAGAGTGTAACGTGATTTTAACTAGCGTTGAACAGTCACTTTTTATTAGCACTTTAGTCTCATCGTTAATATTCATGTCGATCCAGAGATGAGATCTAGCATTAATGCAATGCTGAATGCACCAACTTAACACACCACATTATACATACACTACACTACCTCTTCGTTTATTCATTAGGGAGGAAAATGAATGTATTGATAAAATAATTAATTATGAATTGGCACAGATTCATACCTGAAATCGAACCCTTCCGTAGTAGGATATACATTTTAAAGCAATTTTGAGTGTTAATTTGCATTTGTTTTTTAAAATGAGTGCATGAATTATTACATTAAATTTAGTTAAATTATTATTGTAAAAAAGTTATCAAACCCATTCATTTGATTGGTGTCACTTTTTGCAAATAAATATTGTTTGTGCGTGGAATTCAATTACCGTACACGCATACAATAAGAACAATAAATATTCGTAACAATCGTCTATTTATTTATTTTACAGAGGAAACTTGTGTTTAGTGTTTACATTTATATTCGCAATTAAAAACCGACAAAGGTGTTTCACACATTCTGGTAAGAAATTATATTAAAATGATTTTTAAGATTAACGATAAATCGATAAACTGATGTCTGTAAAATATATCGTTTGTTGGATTCACTGCATGGTATTGCATGAATCCATTGTCCTGTTCATATTATCTTATCAGTTATGATTATGAAACATCTCACATATTCAAGCCAACTGTAAGTAATTCACCAAATCCCCATTTAGGATCAAAAGAAATTCTTGCTCAACAAGAATTTCCACCTACTTAAAGTATAAGGGAAGAAGGCATTACGTAGAATAGTTAGAGAGATGTGTACATGTACATCATCATATATTATGCAAATACCAACGGGATTCTTTATTTCATTTGTAAAAATCGTCTGTCCTGTCTCTTATGTGGAATCTGTCTGTCTTTATGTGCGTACCAAAATTCTGGTGTTGTAAGTACGTAAATATGTATACTCGTATTCACTGTGTTTCTTTGGGTACATGAACACCTAGAGGCAACGCAGCAGTTAAAAATCTTATTTGCAAATACTTGTTGTAGCTCATACACCTCAACCAACCCGTGAAGAAGGCTTTCCTGAATATTGATTGTGGAAACAGTTAATACGTTAAGGAATAGCAATTAACTATTAATGCGCCAATTCATTTTTGCATGCGCTGCATCAATACACGCTAATTCAAATATGAGATGAAACTTGAAAATAATTAAGATAATTTTTACATTACTTTAAATTTTACAGTAAAATAAGTTGTTTTAACATTTTACAGGTTCACTCTTCCACATACGCTGCTTAGAGTAGTATACCAAGCATCAACCTAAAATGGGTGAAGAGTAATGTATCATATCATATATATGTATGTATCTAAGAAAAGACTTTCGGTTTAGATTAATGAGAAATAGGAATGCTAGCCAATGAACCACCTACGTACAGATTCATTAAAGGTGATTGAATTCTTTCACTACCTGTTTACATAACTTTGAATTAAGAAAATTCAAAGCATCCGAATACACTTCACAAAAATTCAAATGGTGCTAGCGCAAAGAAATTAACCACTAGAATACAAAATTACTCAGATAAACACCGAGATATTACTGCTATTAGTAAAAATATGTGAACGGAAAAATTTGACAAGTAAATTTAACTCACCTTTAGGAATTACTGAATTAGGAATATTGATTAGGTCCGTAAGTGCGTAGTAAACAGCGAACTTAAATAAACCAAAGAACAATTTTTCACCAAGCTCTAGTAGGACCACACTCACGGAGTAAAAATGCTGCATTCAAACAGTACATGTGAACTTTACACACTGAAATTCACTGCTTCCAGAATAGCACAAAGAGAATATGTTTCACAAGATTCTTTGCTCGCTGACAAGTGGTTTCTGCATGTTGTAACACGTTATTGGGCAATAATAGTCTCCGAGGAATGTTGACCGTGAGAGTACGTTGAACGAAAAGGGACCCTATTTAAGTTTGGTTTCTTCCGCAGCAAATAAAGGCAAAGTTTTACCTTTTCGTGGTGCACTGCAGTTGCAGAACAACATAAGCAGCACAAAACGAAACAAAGTCTGTAACGTTTTTTCTGAAGGTATCCTTAAGAAATGCGTTTAGACGAACGTAGCGTCGTATTCTTCAGCTTCTTAGCTAACGATTGTTAGACGACTGACTGACTCAAGAAAGATTTCTGATACACGAAGTACAGCATTCAATTTTCATTTCTCTACACACACCGCACTCACCCCCATACGCCATCATCCACGTAACTACTACCCCATGAATGCACTGTGTGTACAATTTACATTCCTACAACTCCAAGGGGATTTCTTTGCTTCATTCAAGCAGAGCTGATACCCACACAATGTGGAGTTGTTGTTAACGACTTCTTTGGGGTACAAGAACTTGGATAGGTACTTGTTGTCTGGAATAAATGCAGTTAGTATAGTTGCTTTGTACAAGACTAGACATAGATCTGCATGTCTATAATCATGGGTGTCTGCGTGTGTATTAAAAAATACCTATACCGAAGAATTTTAGAATCATCAAAACTTTAGCATTATGCATGAAACCATTTGTCGTGTCAAATTTTGGAAATGGTTAATCAAAAAAACTGGAACATAGTACAGGTGAAATGCTTGGTATGTATTTAATATGTGTCTACTGTATCTGTGTGTTCGTTTTCCTTTCATCAATACAAATAATATTGTGTTCAATAGGAATTAGGAATGAATTGGAAAAGGAACCAATCTTTTAAAATTGTTTTGTAATAACAACAAAAAAGGGACTACCGATTCTTCAAGAGAGGCTGTGTATTCCATTATTATTACTACGGTCATCAAAAATACGGTCTGGTAAGATTCGGATGTTTGTTTACAAGTTTACATGTGGATGGATGTAGCTTGCTTTTAGGTGCTTCGGTATAATGCGTATAGTGGTTGAGATTCATTCTTTTCATGGGAAAGCCGACGAAGAATGCAAGTGGACCCCGAAGGATTATTTTCAATGATTTAAGCTCGAAGGAAGACGAGCAACAAATATCAGGTAACACTACATTAGTGGACTCGCCTGGCTATATTGTAAATTATATACACGTACATATCTAGCTTACCCATTACGCTATCGCGCTGCTCTTTTCTCTATATGAATTACATGTATGTTATTTGAAGGAAGTATGTCTACATTTCTGCCCTTCAAATTCGTAATTCCAGAGCAGTATTTTACTTTCCACTTTAATGTACATTTGACTGATGTTTTATTGCCATAAATACGCCGTATAAGATATCCAGAATCAGAATTTCGGAAGTTCATTGTGCTTTTTTTACAATTTCAGTATATGGGCTAGAATGTGGGAGTGAGAAATTGGGACTATGAAAACAGATGTAATTTCTTCTTGTTTTAACACGAATCTTTTAGATCCGTTCATAATAAAAACATTGTCCATAATTAGGAAAAACTTTTTTTAAAAAGCAAAAACTTATGGTTCCGCCCAGGATCGAACTGGGGACCTTCTGCGTGTAAAGCAGACGGGATAACCACTACCCCACGAAACCAGTCTTAACTTCCACTGTACCAAAACAAGATATGTACAAGCTTAACATCGAGGCAATCCTGAAATATCGTGTATCTTAGAGTTAGGATCTATTTACACGTGGCTATTTTGTAATGCCAGTCCATCTCGCGCATTCGTTCGCAAACATCTCTCTCACTGCCTGCCTGTACACCAACTACCAACCGTAAAATCATCCGAATCGTAATGAATTTTTGGCATTTTGTTCTTTACGGAATTGCAGAATTTAATAGGGCATTCATTTACTTTCCCATTTACTGCACGCTCGGCTGTTCGGTGTTTTTCCCGATTTTGTGCAGAGATGCGCATTTTATTTGACAACCGGCAACCAAGCCACCGGCAACCAACCACTTTGTTTGCAACCGGCAACCAGGCACTTTGTTGGCAACCGTATGAATATATGAATGTTTCCGCCTCATTGCAGGTAGGAATGCAGGGGTGATCAAGAGTTTAACAAGCACGCCTGTTGCCTTATGCCTGACTGTTAAGGTGGTGCGAGTGGGAGAGTTTCTTCGTAGAAAAAATCTTGGCAACCGACAACCAACAAGGTTCTTGGCAACCCACTGTTTTGGATTTTTCACTTTTTCTGGCTAATTGGTAAACAGTTATCTTCGTTTCTCACCGTAAAATTTATGTCCCAAAGGTCGAGGTCGTCGAACGGAGACCAATTTAAAAAAATTAGAGTGCGAAATGTTGCCATAACAAAGTTATTTGAGGGTAAAGTTTTACCGGCAAATACAAATTGTCTACAGAGCCAATGTGCCACACATCCTGTTTGTTTACAAGTAGTCATCACTAAAGCCCGGAAAAGCAGGCAAATGCTTATTCTATCCGCTTCTTTATATCGCCCTGGAACTTTGTATTTACATGTTTCACACTATGCAGAGGCTGTATGTTGAATCTTATAGTGCCTATAAGTGCCTATTTTCGGTTTTTAGTGCCTATGCCTAGGCACTGCTTATTTTCGGTTTTTAGAGCTTATAAATGCTTATGTTTCGGTTTTTACTGCTTCTACATGCTTATTCTCGGTTTTTTAGTGCGTGTGAATCATGTGTGAATAATTATTTTCGAGTTTGGTACCTCTCATGCCTTTTCTACGTGTTTTGCATAATCCGTCAAAGAAAAAATTAACGTTGTGAGGGCAAAGGGCAATGCGATATTTTCAACTGCACAATTCAATCTTATTTTCTTGTTTCTGAGCGCGATAATTCAAAATTGCCCAACACAGAATTGACGCCGGAGCGTCAATGTTATTGTCGGACAACCAGTCTGTAGAAAATATCTTTTCTGAAGAAACTGAAGAAAAATGGAAAGTATCTACAGGAAACCTATTCAAATGTAGTACATGTTACTTGTTACATGCATTGCGCATAGTTTGCACGTATTTACTTGCAGAATTTATTGGATCCAAGTACAGTGATGTGGACAAGCTAATTGCCTCGGTCAAAGCGGTATTTAGAAAATCTCCATCGCAAATTGCTAAATATCGTGAAATGTTCCCAGATTTGTAGGTATTACTAGGTGGGGAACATGGCTAAAGTCTGTGGAGTTTTACTCAAACAATTTCGAGTCTGTCAAGTCAGTAATTGACACGTTCAAGTCATTGGATGCTGCGGCAATAGCAAAAGCAAAGGATGTTTTTCGAATGAAGAATATTTCGATTACACAAGCCTACATCTCAACACATTTCGGATTTATTGGTGAAAAAATTTTAATTTTGGAGCAGCAAAAAACTCCACTGTCTCACATTTTGGATGTCCTCTTAGAAACAACACCTACATTGGAGGAAGCAGAACCATAAATCGGTGAAAGTGTTCGTTTAAAATTGGAAACCAGTTTTGGACAATAACATGGGACTCGAAAAAGTTCAAAAAATAATACAATTTTGAAAGAAGATGACAATGTCGACATTTTGAAAGCGTCACAAATTTGTGCATTGAGCTTCAGCTTCAGCATTGAGAAATTCATCTGTAGCGTTAGGAGTATGACCACGGAACATGTCGATTGGACCATTGTTTCTCAATTATTGGTAAAGCCCGGAAAAGCAGGCAAATGCTTATTCTATACGCTTGCTCCTATGGCCCTAGGCCTTTGGATTTACATGTTTCACATTACGTAGAGGCTAGGGTTTGAATCTTATAGTACCTATAAGTGCCTATTTTCGATTTTTAGTGCCTATACTTAGGCAGTGCTTAGTTCTGGTTTTTAGCCCTCTTGCATGCATATTTTCCGTTTTTAGTGCTTAAAACATCTTAATTTCGGGTTTGGTGCCTCTGCAAGCCTATACTATATATGTT
>JABASC010003424.1:0-14208 GCA_019776185.1 Plutomurus gul
GGTCCCGGCGCAAACTTTGACTCAATTTTTGCAACCTTAAATTTTATTTAGAGTTTCAGAATTACCAAATGTGACAGAACACGTTCTCGTGTTCGCTCCTTCGCCACTCTAGCTAGCGGTAGGGATGCCAATCCGACGGATCGTATTGTGTGCCGATCCGAAATATATTCGGATCGCGATTTTTGAATCCGGACGGATCAGATCACCAATCCGATCCGTCGGATTCGGATCAGATTCGGATCGAAATCGGATTATGATATTTTTTATAAATTCATTAATTTTCATTTAATTTTGATTTTTTAAATTAAAAAAAAGTTTGCAATCCATTTAAATATGAAATTCATTATCATTTAATGATCATTTAAGCCATTTTGGATACGTATTTTCTAGATTTTCTCAGGGCACGAACATTAAAGTTATATTTTGAATATGTACATACTAGGCCTTCGGAACCCGCGTGACTGCGTCACGCCAGTAATTCCGATGAATTTTTTGTGAAATGGGGAATTATTCGAATTATGTAGACATTGATAAGTGCAGTGCACACTTTGAGTAAAAAGAGCAATTCGGAGCAAATTTAATCTTGGGAATAGAAATCATAAATTTAATGAAAATTAGGTCAATGAATTCTGCTCGCTTGCTTACCCCTTGCCATCCGCCCTCCCTCACTCCTCACTTTTTCTGCTCTTGTCCCTATTTTTACTGGTCACTACAATTGCTCCAAATTGCAACATTACCCCAACAGGCACCCAACAATTTTTTAATTTGACCCGCAGAGGTTTGTCATTCTAGACAACATTTAATTGTAAATTTAGTAAATTGGGGTAACCTCCATCCCCGCTTTCACAAAACCCACCATTTTTAAATTTGTTCCGCAGAGGTTGGTCATTCTAAACAACATTTAATTGTGTAGTAAATTGGGGTAACCTCCATCCCCGCTTTCACAAAACCCACCCATAATGTGGTATTCAGTCGTGAAATAGCTATACACAATGGAGTAAATTGGAGTAACCCCTTCCAACCATGCGTACCCACTATAAACTTCATAGATTGGTATCGGTCACACCTCTCTCCTTTACAACATTCGATGGTACATTTAAGCAGCCCGGTCCTCATTACCCACAATTCCAAGTATGACCCACATATGCGGTATTCTCTTGTAATAGCTAAACACATTATGAAAAGAGCAGGGGTTTGTATGAAGTCAAACCATGGCTAGGCTCAATTCAATTGTAAAAGTGGTAAAACTGGAGGGAGTAATCCCCCCAGTCATCCCACCGTCCATCACTATACAAATGTAACCCGCACAGGTTGCCGTCAATTGGAGTACCCTAGCAGCACCCACTATTTTTCATATTTAATGTTTATCCCATTGTGATTAAAGGGGTATGCAATTGTAAACAAAAATTGTGAATTATTGTAAATCGTAGTAATCTCCGACCAACTCCCAGCAGAACCCAACATTCAGACTCGGGCCCACAGTTTGGTATCCAGTTATTCCATCAGGCAATAGCTATACTCAATTCCATTGCAAATGGAGTAACTTGGAGTATCACTCTTCCCACCCAATACCACTATTTTCAACAATAGCCCGCATAGGTTGGTATTCACACAATTCAATTACAAATTTAAGTACTCCCTCCACAGCTTCTTCCCCAGAACACGCTATTCCAACTTTAACCCGCATATGTTGGTATTATGCCATTTAATAATAACAATTCCAAATGGAAATTGAAATAATTACCTCCCCACCAAAACCCCACTATTTCACCTTTGACCTTTTTTGACTGACATAGTCGTGTTGCATTTCATAAATAATGCCTTGGAGTAAATTTGAGTATTTGGAGTAACCCCTCTCCACACCCAGTACACATTCTTGTCACCTTTGACTCTTTTAGCCTCATATGGGTGGATTGTATGTTATAAATAGCGCCTTGGAGTAAATCGCAGTAGCTGGAGTATTTGGAGTTGGAATACCCATCTCCCCACCCAGCACCCACTATATTCACCTTTGACCTTTATAGACTGACATAGTTGTGTTGTATTTCATAAATTATGCCTTGGAGTAAATCGGAGCAGTTTGAAATTTGGAATACCCCTCTACCCATCCAGTACCCACTCTTATTAACTTTGACCCTTTTAGCCCGACATAGTTGGGTTGTGCTTCATAAAGAATGCTTTGAAGTAAATTGAAGTATTTGGAGTTACCCACCTTCTCCTCCCGGCTGGTACACACTATTTTCACCTTTGCACGCCTCCCCCCGCTCATCAGCTTCCAATATTTCCGATTTCACTTCCCCACCCCCTGCACATACTCTGTCTTAAGCCACCGCGCTTAGGTTACCCCAATACAAATACACAATTCAATCAGTCACTTCGCTACACAATATTATAGAGTGATCTGACGCATGTGCACAAGACATAAAATTGCCACGGCTACCCGGCTTCAGTCTGGCTTATAATATTAGTATTTTTTTAGTGTATAGAGGAATTTGAAGTATATAGAGTAATTTGGAGGATATAGTGTAATTTGAAGTATGTAGAGTAATTTGCAGTATATAGAGTAATTGGAGTATGTAGAGTAATTCGGAGTATATAGAGTAATTTTGAGTATATAGAGTAATTTAAGCATGCACTCCCACAATTTAAGCATGCACCTTAAAATCACCTAACACAATTTATGCATATACCCTAAAACATCTGCCACAATGTATGAATGAACCCTAAAAGCACCGCTCCATACTTTATGAATGTACCCTAAAAACATATCTCCATAATTTATGAATGTACCCTAAAAACATCTCTCCATAATTTAGGAATGCACTCTAAAACCGATCCAAGCACCGAGAAAAGCCCGCCTCAAGCATATATTAGGATATCATGCATAAGCCTGATATTCTAATATCTACCGAAAATTTCATGCATTGCCCAAATGTCATTGAGATGGTCACCCTAGTGTGTTAAGGGATGCGTCTTATTCTGAAAGAGGTGCCAGCGCTACTAACTCCAACACCTTATGAAGTAGGCACTAGGGCCATGTAGAGTAGACACGACCCCAAGTGCTATTCTACAGAAAAATGTGCACGGACGCACAAGGCCCCGCCATTAGCCAGCCTAGACGTAGGCGGGCTAAAACATCCCTCCATAATTTATGGATGCACCATAAAAACAACTCTCCAGAATTTATGAATGCACCCTAAAATCATCCCTCCATAATTATGTATGTACCCTAAAAATATCTCCCACAATGTATGCTTGCACCCTAAAAGCATCTCTCCATAATTTATGAGTGAACCCTAAAAACATCTCTCCAGCCATTATGAATGCACCCTAAAAACTTCTCTCCAGAATCTATGAATGAACCCTAAAAACATCTCTCTATACTGTATGAATGCACTATAAAAACCTCTCCATATCGTATGAATGTACCCTACAAACAGCTCCCACAATTTATGCATGCCACAATTTATGTATGTACCCTAAAAAACATCCTCCCATAATTTACGCATGCCCTCTTAAATTTTTGATTGAGAGAAATGGCGACAGCAGGTTGCGAAGAGAATGGTGGGAAATATTTTTAATTTATCGACAAAAAGCACTTTGACAATATAGGCAGTTTCCACTGGAGAGAGTAATACCTATTGCGGGGCCACTCCATTTATAGGCAATTCAAACTGGTTGTGCATATTCTACCAAGCGGAATATTTTTAATTTGTCTACAAACAGAACTTTGACAAAATTCGTAGTAAGCAATGTTGAATGCAATGCTTTTATTGTGGGGCTACTCAATTTATGTGCAATTAAAACTGGTTGTGCTTATTGTACGAAGCGGAATATTTTTAATTTATCTACAAACAGAACTTTGACAATATTGGCAGTTTCCACTGGAGAGAGTAATACTTATATTGCGGGGCTACTCAATTTATATGCAATTCTAACTGGTTGTGCTTATTGTACGAAGCTGAATAATTTTAATTTGTCTACGAACAGAACTTTGACAAAATCTCCATTAAGCAACGTAGAATGTAATGATTTTATTGTGAGGCTCCTCAATTTATATTGAATCCTAACTAGTTGTGTGTATTGTACGAAGCGGAAACATTTTTAATTTATCTGCAAACAGAACTTCGACAAAATTCGCAGTAAGCAATGTTGAATGCAATGGTTTCATTGTGGGGCTACTCAATTTATATGCAATTCTAACTGGCTGTGCTTATTGTACAAAGCGGAAATATTTTTTAATTAATCAACAAGCAGAACTTTGACAAAATCTCCAGTTTTCAATATAGAATTTAATGCTTTTGTTGTTGGCTCCTCAATTTATATTGAATTCTAACTAATTGTGTGTATTGTACGAAGCGGAAATATTTTTAATTTATCTACAAACAGAACTTTGTCATGCTTCCCTGTATTTTAATGCCAACTGTGTAATATAAATCATGATGTAATTGTTTTAAACAAGTACATTAAACTTTTGTTTCTGTGAGGGTAATTCATGAATTTCACTTTGTTGAATGATTGTTACATAAATAATTTCTGTTATGAGTAAAATTGTGCAGTTATATATGAATTCTGAGTTTTCTCTGGGAGAACAGCACCTTACGGAGCTGAACAGAATAACTATAAAGCTTTGATTTTGATTTAGATTTTTTTGATAAATCACCCCTACAAATTGAAAATTTTGTTACCATGTTTATTTTGTTTTCGAAAAATAAAATAATAAATTTTTATTCGAGGTGTCCCCATTGACTCCGTATATGTATACTTGTACGTACAAATTTTCTCTCTCTTAATTTGCTTTACAATCACAGATAATCAGATTAAATTAAATAAAACAATGCTTTGCATGGATTTTGGCTGACGGCTTCAAATGTCAAAAAACAATCATCAAATATCAAAGGATGTGAATGTTATAATTTTTGTCTTAATGACACGATAATTACGCTTCAACTTCAAACTTATTTATTTCAAGCAATGTACCATATACCTAGTTCGTTTACTAACCCAACGAGTGACGTGCCGACTGCACTCGCATATATCCAAGGAGCATAAATTCAATTTCGTAATTGTCACTTTTACTAATTTCAATAATTGGGGGCGGGGGTCTCTTTGCAAAGATAATTCCAATGGAATACGATTTAACCTTTCACGACCTTTTAAATTTTGCATTTATTGTTACAATTTTGAAAAAAATCCATACATCATGCAAACTCAAACTATCAATTTTTTCTCACCTGTTTCCTTTCCATGTTGTAAATCACGAAAGCAAGGATTTGATGATGTACCTAATTTAAATGTTGATAAATATGAATTGAAGAATCAAAAATTGCGAAATTAAAATGTTGTAGTACAATACAGGCTGAACAGAGTTTACGTTTTCAAGTGATATTTAACGTTTTAATTCAATACAATTTACACAATTCTAGTGCTCCATAATAGATCCTGAAATATTTGATTTTCCCACCATGAGTCGCAAAGACCCCCTTGGCTCTGCTACTACAATTTTAGTAGTATAATGGGAACATAACATCGCATAACTGAGACGACTTATTACTTTCAGTCTGTCGGCCCGGGGGCCACGCCCTATCTACACCATAGATTCGTATATGAAGGTGCAACGTCCTTTGTGCAGCAGAGATGTGGACCCAATGGGAAGATGGGACTGGTCGAATGGCGTTAAGTAAAATTGTTCCAGAAGAGGATTTTGAGATATGATAGATTTAGCACCAGCTCCTATATCATAATGCTAAAAATGAAATCGTTAAATAATCCTTCAATTTCGTTACACAGTTACACGGACATATGAATAATAAAATAAATTAAAATCCTAATTATTTTAAATACTTGCCTTCGCCCAGTTGTTATCTAAAATATTTAGCTTGGTTAAAAATTGAAATTTCAAAACCTCCGAGAACATTTCATTCATTAAAAAGCCGCAACGCCGCATCGTCAGAATTTTTAACCCTGCAACATAGAGTCAAATTATGAGCTCACACACGCTTAGGTGGGGTCAAGAGGGCTACATAATTTTTTTAAGAGAAACGGAAATTGGAATGAGGAAACCATCTAACAGACGTAAAGATGTCTGGTTAAGTTAATCGCACATTAAATAGAATTTAATTTTGCGTTTTTTTAAAGAAATTGCAAATAAATGACCTTTTAATTGATCGATAGAAATTCCCGAGTGGTTGCGGTCAACTTCGTATTGGCCCGAAGAATCGTAAATCCCGGTAACCCCGAAGTTGGTAACATGAGGACAATGTGAAAATTCCAATTTCAAAAGTTTTCTCATATTCACGATAATCAATTGTAAGTCTGTATCCTTAATTGATGATTTACATGAAAGAAGAGTGAGCTCTGTCAAATCAGGAAAAGAAAATACAGGGAAATTGAAATTTTCCATTGACTTTTCCAGGCCTTCCAAATTAATTTTCAACAGATTAGCACCAAGATTTGTCAGCTCTTGATCATAAAGTACAAGTGGATTGAAGGGGCCATTGCAATGCGGTCTAGTTACACTGAACTCTCTTAAATCCTGCATCTGCCTAAGAAATTTCCAGAAATTTTCTTTTGTGAAATCTTCAATAACATTTCCCCCTCCAATCAGCAATTCAAATGATTTAACGTGCAATCTTTTTAGATTTTTGCCCTTGTCCCGTTTCACGTGCAGCACAGTAACCGGAAAACCAGAGAGGAAAGTGACACTCAAACTTTCCAGAAATTGTTGGTGATTTCTCAAAAATTCAACTACATTCTCCTTAGACGACGAGTAGTTATTGCAGGCACGAATCGCGCAATATTTTAGTAATGGAAATTTTAAATCCCGCGCCACACCCGGTTTTCCCCAAAACACAAAATCTTCTAGATTCAAATTCGTGACAGATATTGCATTGAGTTTTACGATTTCATTGATTTTCCCCGCAGTTTGATGCAAGCAGACGGGGTACGATTCAAACACCCGTTCTAAAGTGAACTCGGTTAGTATCCTGCAATTTTTAGAGAAGAAAATTAAATTTTCCGCTTCGTGTTTTGGTTGAGATGGACTGTGGAAACCTCGTTTGAAGTATAAAGAAAGATGTTTCAATTTTTCAAATAAGTTGTTCGTGAACATTGGGCATTTTGAGAATTTACCAGACAGGAATCTATTCGAAATGATTTTAAATGCTGAAAAATATTGGCAGGCTTCATGATTAATGGCCATTTTTCTGTTAATACACATTCACTTAATTCCTCCTTCAGAAATCGAGGTTGATCTTTCGGATTTGCTGTTATAGTTAATTCTTGCACGTGGTTTTCGAGAAGTTCCATTATTTTATCGTTTTCCAACTTCCCCCCACTGATATTTTGGTAAAGTTCTATTATGATATTTTTCCATCCTACCTTCGTCGTTCGCAGAACTTTCAAATTATCCGATTTTTCACAAATGACAACTTCAACTCCCCCATTGAAACGGAATGCTTGCAAAACCTCGCAATTAATATTTGATGTTACCTGACGCAAAATTTTAATATCAGAAATGCTCAAATAATTAAGAATCTTTTTAAGAATCAATTGATTGCAGAATATTCTCTCGGAATAAGTCCGTGACATAAAATCGTCTTCCATTGTTACCGATCGAAGTTTAACTGGCGCTTTCTTTTCCACTATTAAATGCCAATTCAAAAAGAATTATATTTAGAATCAAGTAGTGAAAATATAAATTACAATCGATGCTTTATTTGCATACAAAATTGCAAACAGTAAGAAGTGCCGTGAAAATAGACCAACAAGATAACAGTGGCGTAACTATAATATAACTTGGGGAGCGAACCGTTGATTATTTAAATGTTAAGTTGGCTCCTCCTTCCTCAGCATCCCTATTCATTCGTTACTTCATAAAATGTGAGGGGCGGCGGGGGTGGCAGAATAGCCAGCGATAACTGTCCTACTTTCCTCTAAATACTTAAGCACCCATTCGACTGTCTCAGTTATCGATTTCCTATAGAACTTTGTTGACAACATTTCTTTCCAATTGTGATCCTCTCTACTCAGGGTTTTGTGAACCACACATTTCCTTTAAAATTCCATCACAGTGGAATGATGGATTAATTGGCATTCCCTATCCCTTATAACATAGTTCACATTAATGACAGTAATCATACCAATTCGTCGGTGAACAAACGTTTAAAAACATTTGATCACAGCAATTAGTCACACTGTGATAATCACACCCGAAACCCTATCTATACCATAACAAGTTATACTCCATGTAACTATAACAGCATAATATTGTGTAGTTCTAATTGCGGAAAAACCCACAAGTTTCAATACATGGACAAACTTGATTCTGCAATTTGTAATCCAACTACCAACAAGAAAAAAATCCCTAAAAGATGAATGCATCAAAAGTATTTGGTGCCCTCTCCCAATTCTTTCTATTTATATGCATTAATCTATAGGCCCACCCCATACCCCTTCCGTCCGTATTGTAATTTTTTATTTGGGGATCCAACCGGTTGGTGTGCATCTATGCCCACCACCCAGTGGGTAGTGTGCAGGGCGACCCCTGTACATATAACAATGCACTAGGGAATTATTGCAGTAAAAAGGAGCTTTGCAAAAATTACGGCTCGTTCGTTCATTTAAGATTAATGTGAATTCTCGCAGTTAACAACAAATGGGAATTCCCTCGATGCTTATAAAAAGAAAGAAAACAATGTTTCACTTTCCTTTATTCCCAGTTTGTTCATTCACATTTATTATGAACGATCGTATGCAATACAAAACCATCATGCAAAAATGTATTAGTCAGCCTTCCTATGGATTCCATATTACGAAAGGGTCAGCATTACAGTTTACGTAGTCTAGTAATTAATTAACCTGTTTTGAACGAAGTTTAGTAGCAAATTCTGATATTACAGAGGCTAAATTTATTAGAATTGTGGATCGACAACTTACTGGCTTGAGTTACGCATGCTGGCCCTGCTGGTCTCAACAGATATGGATTAATTGAAAAAAAGGGATTCTTCGGTAGAGCATATGTATTGACAATTCAATGCTTCAGCAGACGAATGGCCTAATAATTTTGTAGGACTTTTTATTTTTGAAAAAGAACTCTCGCGTAGATTCCTGTAATCCAAAAACCTCAGCCAAGGATTTGTGGGATTTCCCTATACGGAAACAAGGTAACTATAAACTGCGACACTATACATTCCCAAAAGACATATAATACATAAGTATTTGAGCGTGGGCCCAATTTGTCAAAGATTTTGTGGGCATGGGCGGGGGCGAAAATACACGACCAGCTATATCTCTGATCTGGATAGGTTTCACAATGTTGGTACATTTTTTTACAAGCAAGGTCCTACCATACATCACTTTGTTAACACCAGAATTGCACATATTACTTGGTTTAGCGCAATCGACGACGATTACAATCAATTGTTCATCATCTGTGGGGAATCCCCACTGGGGATGATTATTTCATATTTACATTAAATATACATTGTTACTCGTTACACATTACTCACATTAGCAATTTCTGTGTAGTAATACAGTTGCGATGATGCGAGTACCATTAATTTACGCATACTAATGCGTAATTAGGTACATAATAATCCAATTTGCAATTCAAATGGCAAAAATACATTGATGAACCCTTTCATGGACTAATTGCAATGTACAAATATTGACTCCGTCAGTAAATCGTTTAACAAAATGCACTACTACAAATCTCGAATCCGTTTCTCCGTGTTCTGTAAGTTAAACTTTAATTAATTACCTTCAGAATTGGTTTAAAACTTTTAAGTGGAAAAATTGTGCATTTTTAGATGTCATTGGCACGATTTCAACTTACGCGGTTGTCTGTGGAGGAATACGAAGAGTTGCAACAATCCCAACTAATACACCGTCTCGAATTACGTCTCAGCAACCGACTTCGGGCTCCCCTGGGGAAGTAGATATTTCGAAATTGGTGTGCGTCCAAGATTATGCAGAGGCTGCCGCGAAAGTATTGAATGAAAATGCGTTGGCATACTTTCGAGTCGGCGCGGACGAACAAATAACTCTGCGCGACAATATTTTAGCATACAAACGGTAAATGCAATTTTTCAATTATTTTAAACCACCGAGTTGAACTTTTACCCGTCCAGTGGGTGATTAGAAATAAAGGAGCCCCAAAATGTACTAAAAATTGTAAGGTGAGCGAGTTTTCTATAATTAAAAAATTAGATTGACGATGCGTCCTCGAAATCTGGTCGATGTTTCCCACAGAGATATTTCGACAACAATTCTAGGACGTCGTGTTGATATTCCCATCGGGATATCCCCAGTCAGCCTTTTAGGACTTGCTTCTCCCACTGGGGACATTGATGCAGCAAAAGGTATCGTTTTCTTCGTTTACCGTTTTTCCGTGTTCAGCTATTCATATTGAATGAAATTTTCAGCTGCCGAGGAAATGGGAACCATTTTCATTTTGGGAATCGCTTCAAACCAAAAAATGGAAGATATTGCACTGGCGACACCCAATTTGAGAAAATGGCTACAAGTGTTCATTTTTAACAAAAGGTTATAAGAATGCAATCATTTAATTTTATATATAATCAGTGGTGTATCCAGAATGGAGACTTAATGTTAATTTTGCTCCTCCCACTTATTCTTCTTATATTAATTACTACAGTTATTTATTACTAAATTACTAAAAATTAGATAAAATGGCAGATTTTAAAATTTCCAATCAAAACTGTACCAATTTATAGTAATACACGTAAATATTTATTTTTGGACGTTTAATTCCATTTTGGACACTGTCCAACAAAGATTATTGGCGGACACCACCTGTAATTTTGGACAGTCTCTGACAAGGCGAACTCTTGTTGCCCGTATATGTTTGTTTCCAATTAAATAATAAATATGACTATCATATGTGTATATATTAATATTAAATATTTAAAATGCTTATTTTGTAATGTGCGTTTGTAGAGAATTAACGGTTAGACTGATACGGCGAGCGGAGGCGGCAGGTTTTGAAGCAATCGTTGTAAATATTGACACGCCCGTACCTGGCAAAAGGCGGGAACTCCAAAGACTGCCTTTCCAATTACCCGCCAATGTGACGTAAGAGCTTCTTAGTGTGACAGAATGGTGACAAAATATAATTGTAAATTTAATTTCACTTTGTATTCATTGCAGCCTCGCAAATTTTGGTCCTGAAGAGGCGAAGATAATTGGAATTACGGATCGACCACTCACGATCAAAGACGGCTTTTTATTACTCGATTCTAGTCTCACGTGGCAAGATATCGACTGGGTTAAAAGGTAGTTTTGTTACAGAACGTGAATATATATTTGTAATTAAGTGCATCCGAATTTTTTATGTAATGAAAAACATTTAATGCATCAAGCGGAATATATAGCCCCCCCCATATTACCCATGATTATATAGCTCCCCCTTTGCCGCGCCCTCCACACAATATATTCGTATTAAGCTCCACCTTTCCCCGTTAATATTACCCAGAATGCTCGTATCTTAGCCTCCTCCTTGCTCATTTAAATGTTAAAATTCTCCTTTTAGGGGAGGGGGTGTAACACCCCTATCCCCATCAAATGTTATAGAAAAGGCCAAGACAACTCTCGTCCATCATATCTTTCACAAACGGTTACAAAGATTAACAAACTCATTTTCTTACTATTTTTTAGTATAACAAAATTGCCAGTTTTCTTGAAGGGAATTCTCAGTCCTGACGATGCAGATACGGCAGCATCTCGTGGAATCGACGGTGTTTACATTTCATCTCAGGGTGGACGTCAATTAGACACAGTTCCCGCTACAGTAAGTTTCTAATTTTAATTTTGCAAATTTTAGCTGCTAACTCAATTAACGATTCTAATAAAATTGCCATCACATAAATTCTAAAGGAAATTGTTGTATGTATTTAAAAAAAATACAGATTGATGTTTTACCTGAAATTGCAAGACGCGTCAGAGGGCGTTGCCCAATCATAATGGATGGTGGTCTACAAGTGGGCACGGACATTTTTAAAGCCTTGGCCCTGGGAGCAAACATGGTAAAATCGTAAAAATAATTAGTTAAATTTTCATACTATCCTTCCATTGGCTTGAGTTTTTCGCACCGCGTAAAATGCGGTGTTAGAAACTCCTTTAAAGCCCGTGAAACCGCGTAATAGTAGATTCCTGATCTGAATGCAGGTGTTTAGTGGCCGGGGAGTTTCTTGGGGGCTTGCTGTGGATGGCGAACGTGGCGCGAAGACAATTTTAAACTTCTACAAGGATGAATTTAATTCAACGATGGCGCTTGCAGGTATATTTCATTTTATTGAAGCGTATCTTTTTCCGAAAAATTGATTCCGGTGTTTAATTTACATTATTGGCAAAGGTGTCACAAGAGTGGATCAAATAAACGAAAATTACGTTGGGAGAAGTATGAATCCTCAACCGATGATATATTGCTCATCTTGTCATGCATTTACCAGAAGATGAATTAGGCTGAAACCACTCTCTCAAACATATCAATTGTAGGAAATGCTGAAGAGCAAAACAACTTAACGAAATTGTATACGTTAGCACTAAAGAAAATTATGGCATTCTCAATGGACAAAAAACCTTAACTTATCCACAGCATAAAGACAATGTCATAATAATGCTACTATTTTTTTTACTTTGTACCTACAATTTCATGTGTTAGAATAAAAATTACATAGAATTGGATCCGTTCTATAGCGTAAGCACAAAATTAGGAAATATGTTTTATTTCTTGATGTGTTATTAAATTTAGACATTAAATTTATGGGTAAGCAGTTACCAAGAAAAATTACCGAAATTCATTTCCCTCTGGAGGTTACCCTTTATTACGAACAAAATTTGGGTGAGTTTTGATAAAAACTTTGCAAATTTCAATGTTAACTTCCCCCTCTGGGGATAACCCTTGTGGTGGAATTGTGTTGGTGTCCTTTGATCGTAACGTGAGACACACAACATAATGCATCCCATGTATAAATGAGTTCAAAGTTACACAACTTCCAAAATAATATAATTTCCAAAATTTTGAAAATTTTTGTTATTTTCAGAAAAAATTTTGGGCATATTGATCCCTTCTTCCGAAGCCCGAAGAGGTCATCGGAATAGGCCTTACCATTTAGACGCTTCACTGGTACAAAGGAAAAGCCCGCCGTATCCATGAGTCGGGAAATATTTCACCCAATAGCTCAAGTCAGCCCAAAGTGTCTCAAGAATCGTATTCGAGTATCATGGCCTCCTTTGATAGGATCAATTTTACTTCACGCCCACTCCGCGCACCCCATAAGAGTTTTGATTATAACGTTGTATGTTACTCACGGAGTGTACGCGCTAGTATATAATCACATTTATTGTCTTTGGGTTAGCGGGCACCCTAGGGATCAGCTATCTCTGTGTGGGTGCCCATGACCATAGCCAATAAATATTAGATTATTTCTCATACAACCGAATATTGAGAAACGATCAGAAAAGCTTTCTCTCAGGCAACGTGCATCAAATACTTCTACATTATGCGAAGAGTTTAGCGACGCATTTGTGCAGACTATCGACCATGTTGTAGTTGGGGCAAAATTCGCTAGATTTAGATAGAGTTTGGTTGGCCGTAATATTGAGTGGGACAAAATTCTGTATTATCTGTACTTCAATTGGAGATTCATGAAATAACATGACGACTTCTTTGTCATTTTGATAATTGTTGCCCTTTTACCAAGCAAAATAGCGAACGAAATGGAAAATGTGAATACTATGGAACAATGGTGCGACATTCATAATTTTGATCGGGTCGAGTTTGGATTATAGTAAAGTGATATATAATGAATATGTATATTGATATTGGGAAATCACTTGTGGTGAAGTGACTGTGAAGTGATTGCAAAATTGAGCTCTAAAAATGTACTTTTATGTGTATCCGATGTGACATTACAATAATTGCAATGGCTAACGGGTACACATTAATATTAACTTAGGATATTATTTCAAATGTCTCTTAAACTATCAATTCAGTAACAGAGATTAAACAGACAACGCAGCGATTTGAAACCTTCACGAGCAGATTCATCTAAATTATTCTCGCCGAGATATTTATCTAAATGTTTGATTTAATGTTTACGTTTTCTTTAACAATTATAATTATAATTGTAGGCTTTGTCTGTGGAACCAAATCTTTAAAACCAGAATCTCGAATTTTAGAAATAA
>JABASC010003425.1:0-14208 GCA_019776185.1 Plutomurus gul
AGCGAAAAGCGTTCAGACAGATTTACCTCGCTTGCTGGCTTAGTAAAGCGAAATTTGTAACCTAGCGATGGAAGCGTAGGACTTAGGCTGTGGTTGGGGACCCCCACTATAAAAGTAATAATGAAGATTGCAAGTTTTGCAAGTAACGTTTACAGTTGAAATTGAAACCGAATTGCTGTTCTTATGCACAGAAAATAAGCTTGTATTTGAACGAATTGGACGTGTACATCTGCACTTTGTTATTATTTAGCGAAGAGTTTTAATTAATGTGACAACATAATTTGTTTTTAATTATCTATTGTTTAATGTATATATATTGGTGATACTTGCTACTACAAATATTAGAGTTTTGAATCCTGTAGTAATTTCGTTTTTGTGATTTGTACATGGTTTGTGTACATTGCGTTGCATAAATATTTATCTGTGCGAACTGGAGAAAACCATAAATTAAAACTTAAGTATTGCATACTTTCGGATTTTATAAAAGCATATAATACATAGGATGAGTTTGACACACTCACATTGCGTTCACAGGGTTAAGGTTCACTCCAAAAATACATTTTAAATTTTCTTTTCAATGTCTATGAAATCTTCATGCTTGATATGGAAAATCGAAGCTCTAAACCGACAAAGCTCAACTAAGCTCCATCGTACACATTTTTGGCAAATTTAAGAGTACCTCATTGTAGCGTTAGGTGCTGATGCTGATATGTAGTTGGGTCGGTGAAGAGTTGGGCTTTAGAATGTCCGTGGTATAGTGAATGTAGAGAAAAGACCGTTGGATTTGCCTTACTATATTTTCTGATACGTAGCGTACATTTGGTTGTATGTGTTTTTGTTATTTATCAGTGAAGTATACTCTGAAGGAAGAAGCTAAAACTATTTGTTGAGAGTACTTGTTGCTCATTGCTCTCTATTGGCATTGAATATGATTCTTCTTACATTTACGGTTTCAGCAACATCACACGCAATTTGTGTCCGAGCAAAATCAGACTTGCGCCACATGGGGATACTGTACCGTGCAAAAAGCTTCTTAGAAAAGTTAACTCTGTGAAGCAGACGAGGTCAGAAGCACCAGCACAACCACAATACAACACAACCCTGGGCACAGACTACAGACTAGAGTCTACTACGACTAGAAATGCAGATATCAATTCCTGAAACACAAACGAACGAAGGAGAGCTTTGGCTTCTACTAATAAAGTTAAACGTACAGATTTCGTAAAAGTGTTCATGTAAATGTTCTGTTAAATATATTATTTCTATGAATCCTACAAATTTTGATGTATTTATTAATTTATTCATTTAAATATGACTGAGCATTTAATATAAGGTGTATAAAAAGACTTACTTTGACGTTCAAAAATCTTAAAATGACATGAAATGCCTTTCGAAATTCTTTTTCAGTTTTGTTTGAAGAAAGTAAGGATTATAACAGTCAGGTCTGATAAAACCAGGCACCCTGGCAAAGGGTAAGTTGTTAGCTAAGCCCGAACTTAGGAATAGCTTCGCTGTTGCAGCAAACTTTAGATTGAAGAGTGGAATTTTATGTCCATATACACAAACCTTGCTTTTAGCAAGATAATTTACCAAGCCAAGCACCCATATAAACCATATTTAAGCAACAGGGTTCTTAAAAGCTTATACCTGGTTATAAATATTTCAATAAAAATGTATTTGAAAATCTACTTGCAGTACCAGCTACCATGGCCCATAGCTACCACAGCTAAAATCTAAATATCTAGCTAAAGCATAAATACCTTTTTAAAAAAATATTTTGGGAATGGTGTGCAACCATTGTACGGTTGATTGTAAAATATTTTAATAAAATCCACAAATTTTCAAAGAACTTCAGGCAAAACTGCTCCCTAAACTGAAAGTATTTCGACTTTTCTGTATTGAAAATTTTAGAATTTGTGCAAATTTCAAAATTTGCATTAACGGGACTAAATAGTTTTTGAAAATAGTAAGTTTCCATTTTTCAAGCTTAATTAATAATACTAGTACAAAATTAAAATTGACACTTTATACTGTGCAAAATGTACTTATACGTACTCAATACATGGTTAATTTGTGGTAGTCGTGGTGGGTTGCAGATGCAGACTGCATTGGTAACTACAATATGCTTTATGGTTAATCAAATAAACACGAGGAATTTTGGTGTTGAAAAACGTTGCAAACAACAGTAAGTCCATAACTACGTATTACCCAATATAAATTTTAATGTATTAACAAGAAAAATATCCAACGAAGCAAGAAGTAGATTTTTAGCAAGAGTCTGATCTAAAGCAAGACCAAAATAGTGCAGTGAATAGTTTTACACAAAAAGGTTTTGGAGAGAGACGAAGTATCATTTTACTTGATAATAGTACAGTAGTATTACACCAGTATTACAAAAGACAAAGCTCCTGTTTAATTTACACATCAAAACAAAAGGGTTTCGTTAAAAAATAAATTGGAAAACCATTCTATTGAATCGGTATGTGTAGCCAGAAAGGCAAATTTATCTTCAGCACCATGCGCTTCCATAAAACAACTCCGTGGGGAGTTAAAGTTGAACCAAAGTAGTATCCACTCATCATGGGAGTTTGTATCAAGCAAAAAGCTACTCATGACAGAGCATTCCCACACCACCTCTATGGCATTCCCTCTCTCTCATTTAGCTTGCTAGCATGCAATTGCAACACCATGCAACGTGAGAACTCGCATCGTTCGTTTGTTTTAATATATGTACTATACTGCAAATAACGGCAGCAAAAGTTGCAACACTGAAGAAATTAAATGTCCATGTCCATCTCGAAAGCAAATTTTGTGAATAAAAATAACCAAATTAAAATTTGAATTTAACAGTTTTGAGAGTTTAATTTGGTGTGCACAATATCTTTATAATCTGTTTTGGCAATATTCTAGCATTTAACAGCCGATGGGTATTAAATGAGTATTGTTTATACTACCGGATGCACACGCACGCAGTGACGCACGCACTTAAATATTAAATACATACAAATGCAATGATATAATCACGTAAATCGCAATAAGTAAGCATTAAATTATCTTTACTAAGCTCATTAAAGTTATTGCAATTACTCACAGTCTAAAATAATGTAAATGTCCAAGGAACAAACACGAACTAATTTGTTTTGATTTCTTGAGCCTCCTGTTATTTAACTGGTGCTGTAATCTGTTCCCCAGTTTTTGGTTCACGGTCTAAAAAATAATATGGTGGAATCAATCAGTTTTTTGTGAGGAATGTTTCCTTATACTACCACAACATTATGTATTATATTGTATTTATTCAGACAATTTCCTTACGAAGGTCTACTCGTTGCTGAATATGTATCAGAAGTACAAATAATCAGATGAAAAAACTCATTAGAAAAGGGCTCAGTTAGAGAGAACAGAATTTCGTGTCATTATTTCATAGCATTAATTTAATTTAATTTAATTAATTTAATAACTACAATAAGTACTACTAAGTAATAGTTTGATTAGTACAATTGAGTTATTCTTATGCTTCGACTGCAAATCATATTACAAAATATAGTATAAAGATAATGAGGGTATTTATAAAGATAATGAGGGTATTTATAAAAATAATGCAGTTAAAATTTAGTAAAATAAAAATCAGATTGGGTACACTTTAAGATAGTATTAAAATGTAGAAATGTGAATTAATTTAAATACAATTACTTAATGGTATCATTACAGAGAATCTTCCCTTATTTTGTTCATACCTCAGAGTTTAGTATTTACTGAGAATCTTCAGCCTGCATGTCCCTATGCTGTCTTATAGAAGGCAATAACGATCCTAGAGCGCTCAGTATCCCAGTACTTCTCAAAAAGAAATGGAAACGCAATTGTTTATCTTCGGGCTAAATAAATATTAAATCGCACAAATATATCAACATTAACCCACAACCAATCTAGTCGTACATACTCGTAGCAGTGTGCTAAGGGTTGAACGGGACACAGCCTACAGCCTATTGCAAAATATCATAAGATTAACAAAGGATTATGAGGAATGGATACGACGGAGTTTGCAAGAATAAGAATATTAAATTACTCATCTAGTACCCCTTCACTTCAACCTTATAGCTGATTATGTACAAAGCTGAACTGATAACTGATAGATACAAATCATATTGATGCAATTTATGGCTAAATTAATTACGGAATGTCCTCCACTGATAATCTCTTCTAGTTCCTGCACCTTCCCATCAAGCTTTCCTTCATGGAGGGACGCCTGGAATTCTTTGTCCAAGGTGAAGATATCTGTGACACGGTCATGGCCATCCAATTCCATACAAGTTGGAAGTCTGATAGAAATTTCGCAGAACGGCTTCTTCTTGTCAATGAATCGGTGTTTCTTGGTCGCTATCTTTACCCTCTTCTTGGAAACTTTCTTGCTCTTTACCACTGTTTCTTCATCTTTGTTAAAAATCAGGCATTTCGGACAGAATATTCCAATTCCTTCAACAATTTGGGGAATACAGTCACAATCACAAGAAGTTTCAATCCAACTTGAATCGTCAGATTCTTCTTCTTTTGCAGCCTCAGGTTTGCTTTCAGGTGTCAGATCATTTCTAATTATCTGCAAGATTTCCATCATCCATGGTGCGGGTGCGGGTGTGTCGTCGCCATACTCACAATCAGTATCACCAATACCATGACATGACGAACCGGAACGGGAAATATCTTCTTGAGAATCGTTGAGAGACATTTTGAAAATAAACCTCGATGGATGTAGATTCAAATTTGAATATTTTTCAAATACCAAGTAACTGGGCGATGTGAGCGGGGTCTCCAAAATGAGCAATAAATAAAATCTGAATTAGTTTGAATTAAGCACGTTTTAACTGTATCCTTGAATCCGATCGGCAATCAAAGAAAATATTCAGTTTGTGTGCGTTGAGTCTTGGATGATGAATAACTTCCGACAAATATAATCAAGTGCATGGCTGTCTCATTTCTCATATCTGATGGTCATGCGAGTGTTACATAACTAAACAATAAGTATCAGTTATACTAATACTACTACTACTTACCAACCACATTCGAGACTCGACTCAACTGAAAAAATGCAGATGCCCAAGAAATAAGTTATTTGTCCAAGGAGGTAGTCATTTACAAATGAAGACGCTCATGCATTTAATTTCCCTACAAATTAAAACTTACTCAGAATCTACCGCCGTTTATATGCACTTACATAATATTTCTAGTTCAATGTAAAATTGCAATAGATTTTTCAGTATCTATTCAGAAAACTAAATATTTCGACTGCAACCATATGTACATACAATGGTTGCAGTCGATGGTACTACCAGTACCAACCATGTACACTGTACACTGTGTTGGCTTTGAAGAAACTCATCACTCTAGGTAGGGAGTAGGATTTCATAGTCATGGGTAGTGTTAGAGAACAAATACAAGTAAAATATGTATAGTACATTATTCCACCAGAAAATATATATGAAAATTTGAGACTGAGACTCAATCATGCACCCGTTTTCGCAGAAAACTGTTCCAAGTTCCAGTTGCCCCCAGGCATACCAAAGACAATCACACAGTATTTACATCTGCATTATTACTGTATACATGAACAGAAACTGGAATCATCAAATATGTGTGCAGACCCATAAAATAACTAATACTACAACATTTCTAGTTGGATTAAGCACTACATTTAAAAAATTATTTTCTTCTACGTATTTTTAGAGACAAAAATCACAGGTTGGAAATCAAGTCTCAATACTGGTCAGACTTAAAAAATGCACCACGACGACCATGATAATTCATCTTTCTTAATCTGTATCAAATTTCTACATAATGTATGAGAATTCATTTAAATACTAATTAATGTTATTCGCTTCGATGACCACTGCAATTTAATAAGCAGAAACAATGAACATCGTTGGTTCGGGTCCGTAAATGTGGAGTGTGGAAGTGCGGGCTCCAAATAACATTGCTTACAGATGTTATGTATGATTCCATGACACGTATAGTAGATAAAGGGCAATTGTAGATCATAGTACATATAACCCACTCCACTCTATCAGTGTCTCATCCAGTCAGTCATTCTTATGAAAGCTGGGAAGCGTGACGAATTGGTTGTATCGACACTTTTGCCAGTAGTGCCAACGGGGCATATTTTTAATGTACGTGGTTGTTATGTAGTTGCTGGGAAAAACGCAGTTCTTAAATTACGTCCCTTGTTACATCAGTTTTGCAAGCATTGCAGGTTGTATTCAATAAGTGTTCAGTAATATATATTGTTAATGCCTGTAGAACGCAATTCTATGCTGATTCAACAGAATTATGACATTTTTAGAAAAACAAATCAAAGTCAGTAAGACTTATTACAATCAAAACCATTTTATTTTTTGAATTATTCGATGTTTGTTTGAGGAATGCTGTATAGGTAGTATATGGTGCATTGCATTACTTTCATTACGAACTTGCGATCCTCAATTTTTGCAAACAGAGTATTTAACAGACACAGAAGGAATCTTACTACTATGGAATCACATTATTATTGATTTATGACGGGCACTCCCTATTGAGCACAACTGGTGCAAAATCTGATACGACTGAAAAAATAAATGACCACCAGAAGTACTTAAAATTAAAACGCAATTTATTTCGATTGATTACAAAATTTAATAATAAAGAATCTTTACAGTGCAAAGAACTTTTGTATCTCTATTCTATAAGTACCATTTTTACACCTTAATACTAAAATGCAATGTAACTGTAGGTAATTAAGTAGGAAGTACTTATTTAGGGTGGGTAAAGAAACGTTATTAAAATGGTATGGGGTTCAACGAACTCTACAGTTGCTAACTAATTAGATTTGTTGCATTATTTTGTTGTAATAATCGCATATATTTATGCAATTCTAAATATGTGTTCGGCTTGCTTCATTCTACACAGAACTGAAAGAGGAATATTTATGAAAAAATATCGCTCTCACAACACAAAAATTTGTTCTTCCTTAGAAGCATTGAGAGAATTCTATTTTCACTTTGCAACAATCTACTGCTTTTCGAAATACTTTAATGTACAATGGACGCGTTTGATACTCCACGAATTTGCAGTACATAGCGAGCGAACCAAAGTTGGGAGTCTGTTGGTGCGAAGTAAAAAGTAAGTATAAGATATTTGTAAATGATTCAACAACGAGAAGAGCACTTGAAGAGATGTAGAGGTAGTGTAGTAGAATTGGATTGGGTATCTCTAGACGACTTAGATTGTTACATGACTTGACCTATAGATTATTGTGTTCAATGTTTTCGCTAAAAATCATCAAATAATTCTAATTCTTCATCGGTAATGCTTTTCATTCTCCATGTGTCTGAGTAGTTGTCAAAATTTCGAGTATCTCCGTCAAAATATACTTTTGGAATGATTGGCGGCTGCAAATAAACATAACAGATTTTTAATTACGTACATAATACACGCATTTAAGATTGTATTTTTCCTTCACTTAATACTAAGAATGAAATGCAAATTTTTTGTTTTGCATACCGTTAGTTTCCGATTAAAAACGTCATCCCAGTCGTACTCCCTGAAGTACTTATGGCGTTTTACTTCATCTGCCCCGTTCTGTTCAATTGCAAGTCAATGTATTTAATGTTTGCAGGAACAGCAGAAAAATTTCAGGTTTAAATTCAAAAAAAATTATTTTAGGGTTTCACTGTTCGATCCTTACTTTGATGCTTCCAAGTCTTTTGGAGCGATCGTGTACTAGTAATTTTCTTATCAAATCTTTGGCAGTTGAATCCATTACTTTTGGCCATTCGACCTTAGCAGATAAGATTTTCTCATAGGTTGTGAATTTATTATCGTCGTAGAAGGGGGAATAACCAGCACTCATTTCGTATATTAGAACACCTAAACAACAAAACATTTAGGATATTGATTAAATTCTTCACAGACAAATTGGGGTTTTAGCTGCTGCAAAGGAGAAATCGAAAGATCATACCTAACGCCCACCAGTCTACAGCTTTAGTGTACCCTTTCGATTGAATTATTTCAGGGGCTAAATATTCAGGAGTTCCACACAGGGTCCAGGTCCTAGAGAGAAAAATCACCAATCGATGAAATTATAGGTTGCATATAAATATTTATAAAACATTGTCCGAAAATTTTGAATTCTCTTACTTATCCCGCATTCGTTTTGCAAATCCAAAGTCAGTAATTTTCAAATGACCATCCTTATCAAGTAATAAATTCTCCGGTTTCAGGTCACGATGTGCTATACTTTTACCATGGAGGTATTCCAAGGCACTAACGATTTCTGCTGTGTAGAAGGAACCTGCAATCATAAAAGTACTCTTATACGGCAATCTGGGCTACAAATTTAGATGTCATCACAATCATGATTCAAAAACCAAACTCTGTTCCTTTATAACATTTTGGTTTGTCCCACAATGCAATAAATGGGCAAACTTTAATCACTAAATACCAATTTTTTCAAAAGTAAAAGAGATTGTAATATTGCTTTAGAGATACAATATAAACAGAGTTGGTTCAGCATTTGTGTATCCCGTCAATAATAAAAAGAGGATACCTATTGAAGTATTAATAATAAAAAGATTAAGAACACCTTGAACTCGGAAAACTTACAAGTAGACGGGGGAAACTTTCCGGCTTTTCTCAGGTAAGAGAAAAGTTCTCCACCACAAGCATAGTCAAGAAGAAAATATATGTTGAATTCATCTTTGAAATTCCACTTTCTGCTCAGATAATAAAGAAAACAGATTATCATCATTCTGAAAAGATGATGTATGGATTGACAGTTGGGCGGATAGTTTATAACAGACGCTAAGCAGTCTAGTAGCCTCAAATTCTCATCGCATTCCTAATCTTATTTCGTAAGCGAACAACTTAAGAATGTGTAACACAACATGACTCATCGATCAGTCAACCTATACTAAAAATCATACAAGTTCCTAAGCCACACGTGTATACATATAGCAATAGTTGTAATTCATACGTACATAATATTATAAAGGACTAGAATAGCATAGAGATTTAAAATAAACTGGATTGAGTGTACTACGCATTATCATAACCTCCTAAACATTAACAAGTACACATTCGAATGACGACTTGACCCTACATACACATGAAGGCATAGAGACTGTACATAGCTATCCGAACACTGTACTGCACTAGCATTCCACAAAGAACAGACTATACAGAATGTTTAAGTTTGACTTACAATCTGACGATGAAAGGATGGTCGACTGCCATCAAAATATTTTTCTCATTTTTGACATGTTCAATTTGTTTGAGTCGAATGACATCGTAGAGGGATAGAATTTTCAGCGCTCCGTATTCCCCGGTCTCCTCCTCTCGGACCAGGCATACGCGACCGAATGTCCCAGTTCCTGCAAGCCAAGAACAAACATTTCATTCATATCATCTTATGTAACGCAAGATAATGCCAGCACATTACACCACTGCAATTTATTTTAATGTAGGTTGCACTAGCGACTTCTCCGTTGTGTCATTGCAATCCTAACACAGATAGGAAACGGAGCAAGTGAAGTTAATTAGTCTTAATAAGTTATACGGTGGTGGTAATTGCACGTATTGTGTTCCCGAAGCTTTGTTTTGTTATGCTGCTGTGAGCAGAAGAAACAACCTTCGGTAATTCCACCAGACGAAGACAGATAAGTAACTGAAATATTCCAGTCGCCTCTCAGAATGCCTATTTACGTTGGAATTACAATAAGATTTATTAATGGGATTTTATATTGCCATTAGGAATCAGTCGACAAGATACTGTGACTCATCGTACCCAAAGTAAAACATTATACTACTACAAAGAGATACGACTATGTACAACTTTCTTTTGATCGTTGATTTTGTGCCAAATGAAGTGAATCACACGGCAGATCTAGCATCTAGTTTCCCTGTCTTTATTTTCGTGTAGTTAACATGTAGTAAAACGTTGAATCTGTAATGTTCCGTGCATTTTGCTGCAATTTGCGTGCAGTCAGACTCCAGACGATCATCAAGCTGCCCTTTGTGCGACCTTCTTTTTGGCCTAACTGCCAGGAACATCACGGAGATATTACGTGAAATGTACTGTACATTCTATCCATGTTTTCTGACAGGAAACTCAATTTAATTTGAGCGTGAACAGCAAACTGCATAATATCTACCCCAGAGAAAAGCATACCTAAGAAGATTGTGTATCCAACATTCATGAGAGTGTGAGTATGCTTAGCAAGATGATATATGATAGCGCTTTTGGGATGCTTTTATTTTAATAAAGGCAGTCCAGGTGCTCCCATTTCCCTGGGAAATCATATCAGGCTGACAGCAGAGCCAGTTTTGTTTTTCTAACTTGCTTGTAGTTATTGTACATGCAGGAGTCTGACTACAGAACAGACAGCTCAAATTGATATCCTAGGATGCTAAGAATGTAGCCTTGTCAGAACTTGCAATAAGTAATTGTGAAAGTAGAAATGAAATATATAAGCAGGCCCCACTAAAATATTTGAGTGAAAGTATAAAGAAAGTACTTTTCATCTGCAACACTCACTCTTGCTAAATGACTTAAAAGCACTCCTAAGATCATGCAATCCGTCATTGTCAATTCTTTATTTAGTGTGGTCAGTAAATAATAAATAAAGTATATTGCTCCCTAATTGTCGATTTTCTCTTAGTATTATATATAGTAACTACATGTACAATAGAAATTCAAAAAAATCCATTTCCCGTCCTATAAATTTATTTATACAATTACTATCCAAGTTAAAGGTTAAAAACAACTGTAAGTTGTTGGTGGGTCAAGTGAAACGATAAACAAAGCTGACCTCAGTAAACAACCTGCCAATGCTAATAAAAATTGATTCTTCAAACGAACTTTCAATTGCTACAACGCAATAGAAAGCAATTTGTTGGAAGTAGTTTGCGGATTGTGGGTAGTAACACAGGCAGCAGTAAGCAAATAATTATATCGTAATAATAGTAAAGTATTCAAGAAGATTGACAAGAAATTGCAACATTATACGTACACTGGGTAGCATTGTAGTACACATTAATGTACGTACTATAGCATAGGTAATAAATGTAGCGTGACAGAGTCGTCTTAGAGTAGGTTGTAGAAATAAGCGCAAGGGAACGAGAAACTGGGAGCTGAAGCGTGGGGCTTCCTAGCGTTGACTGTAAAAGCAAATAAGACAACAAACATCATCTCCTCCTGTCACTCGCTCTTCACGATGTCAGTGTCAGTCCAGCTTGAGCAAAACTCTTTGGTGGGATGTTGTATTCGAGAAGAGAGCTTCCCTCCGCTCTCAGCTTTACCACGTAGCATTCGCCGGTGGCGGCTTCCACTTTTCACCGTGCCTTTTCTCCTTTCGATTGCTGTGTATGCGTACGTGTACTTGTTTGCCCTCTACTAGAAAAGCCTAAAGCCACTGCGTATTGCACTCTACTGAATATTCAATTTTGTGTAGAAATTGTTACTTTGTCAGTGTTCTTTAATTAACATTAACACGGATAAATTTTCCTGACATACTGTTCCTAGTTTCAATTTTAGTAATTTTTTGTTAATTACTGTAATTATAAAAATTTAGGTGAAATTGAAATTAAATACAGTGGTCCGCTTGAAATTCATTGATGGGGTAAAGATTACTGGCACAACTCGGATTGCTCGTGCCTTGTCTTGATGACTTTTTACAAGTCACACTGTTAAATAAAAATGTATTACACTTTATAGGTATACTGATAGCAAAATTAAATTCGAATTTCAATTAGAACTTTTAAGTATGTGCATATAACATACTTACTTACAGCTCTCATTTTTTATTGATTTTAAGTTTCATCATTGAATGTAGAACGCGAACTGATTTACATTTACAATTGGGTGAAACATTTAGTTTTTCAAGCGTACACAGCTAGGAAGGTGTACGCATTCCACATTCAACCATAGTAGAGAATAAAGATATGAATAATTAATAATAAAATCAATTTACATGCTCTGAACCTGCCAAAGTACCAGATTGAGAGCTAAAGCATAGTTAAGTTTTTAATACTTTTCAGGGAATATTCAATAATTCATAATTGCGTTTGCAAACTTACTGCTACGATAGAAATAACTACAATACCTTTGCTTCCTAGGTTATCAACATGTGGTGATATATTTTACAATATAATATGTAATAATTTAATAATAAAGTAGTCACTAATTGTTTATAAAATGTTATCATATCGTGTAATTAGTAAGTTAAGATTCATTAGTAATTATTAAGTTCTGGGCATTATATGGAACGAGAAACAGACAATTTAATGTTATCTTGTCACACACGACATTAACATTTATTATGGACCACACAACCTGCATGAGCTGTGTGTTTGTGTGTGTCTGAAAACCGTGCCCACAAGACTCTGCGAAGTAGGATTAACCATTCTAAAGGGATTATCTAGACAAACGCAGTCCAAATCCGCTCTCCGCTTTTGTAAGTCCAGCGTTAGGAAAAATAAGTGCCAGGCTGTTGTACAACAGCAAAATCTTCCCTTTTCTCATGGACTACGGAAGCAGAAGAGGTCGGGGTCGGATATTATGTGAGTTTGGGTACAGTATAGCATGTGTTGCAGTGTGAAAAACACAGCTTTCTTATTCCAGCAGATGCTTTTGATTAATATCATTTAAATGACTCCGTTCCTCTGCTTCTGCGATGCAGATGCGTATATTAGTAGTTATGCGGGCTGATAAAATGATTCAGGTATTTTTCAACCGTTTTACCCCTCTGGCATTTCTACGAAAATAGAAAGAATGCTGGCAGTGCTTATGACTGCATGTAAGTGGGTACACAAGTCAGAAATTATTTAAAACGTGTTGATAAACTGAGCATTATCCATGTTTTCCATAGAAGTGGATGGTAATTGTGTGACTGTTTAATGGTGACCATAAATCATAATAATTCTAAATGAAATCTGAGCTGCAGACTGCATTTTTCTTTTAATAATACAACTATACATTATTAAGTCAACTTTTTGGCCGACCTCTTCACTTTAGTAACTAATAACACAACNGACCTCTTCACTTTAGTAGCTAATAACACAACTTACATTACTACAAGACACGTAATTTTCTTTGATTAAGGAGCGTGTATTTCTCTTACGATTATAAAAAATGTTGTGCATGTGAAATACAGTACTAAATGATAGTAAGTGTGTATAACCTACTATCTAGGCACACGAATAATAAAAGTGTGCTTGTGCCATTGCAACTTTACTATTTTACTGTTCACCGTATTACAACTCGTTTGTGATTTAAGTTCGCTACCATTTCAATATCTTTTGCAAAAAATCCTGTCAACCAGAATTCATATCTTCTAACATTCCACGGGATCAGTACAAGGGTTAGAGTTTAATGCTGTGCTTAAGCCCGAAATTGAGCAGGCGGTAAATTTCCTGTCATGACTCATGACTGAATTGACTCTAGTTTTTTCGTCTCGCACATAATATTGTTTATGATATACATTTCCCCCGTTTAGTACATACCATTAGACAAGCTCTCGCTCAATTTCTCTTATACGCTATCAAACTTTTTCTTATGAACTTAAACTTGACAAAAAACTGTAAGGTATAAGGTAACGCACCAATCATGTATCTAACATCATTTTCTTTGGTTAGTATCCAGAAGAGATCAAAAGTTATAGTTCGTTACGACTGTATTATTAGGAAAGGCCAAGAAAGTACCGGAGATACTCAAGGTTACACTGAGAAGAAAGTCACCATAAACCTGATCTCTAACAATACATGCAGTAAGTCAAGCGGCTTCTCAAGTTTTGTGCATAACCTGAGATAACCCAAACTGGAAGGTTTCCAGGATGAACTTGGGTAATAATGTAGTTTGTATCACATCACACCATCGGGTCATGTCAAGCCAATGTTTAGCGTACCAATAAATTCCAGTTGACTAGAGATTCCTTCTCTCACTTCACCAATCCCATACTGCAAAACTATCTTCTGCCCTGTTGACTTTACGAAATGCAGCATCAACAGCCGTCATAATGAATTTACATATTTCCAACGAGCACCTATCTGCACTAATGGTGGATAGGAGTTTTTGGACGTTGCTTCTATTTAGTCAATTACATAGCTCTGTCACGAACATTCGCACTGAATTAAATTGTCTCACTCCACAACTGAAATTTACTTAATTTAAAACTGTTGTTACATCAGTTA
>JABASC010003426.1:0-14203 GCA_019776185.1 Plutomurus gul
GTCGTGGACGGAATTGACACGGCAACCTCAAGTCGGGTCAAGAAGCAATCCTCGTCCATGGTCGTCAGCCAAGTCAAACAGTTGGAGTCCATGGGACCGGATGTGGGCATTTTCGAGGTGCCAACAAATCTGGCCAAATTCGGCAAAGATCAGACACCATATATTTCTGTGGTGGTCCAACAACAAGAGAGATTGGACACCACTGGACAATTACTGGAAGAATTTCAAACGGACAAGGGAAAATTGGTCCAGGACGAGGTCCGCTCAATGAACATCGTCACCACGACGACAGGACTGGAATCCACTGGACAGGTGGAAGAATTCCAAAAACCGGATGGAAAAATGGTGATGGTGACGCAAGATTCTAAACCGGACGAACCTCTTCAAATACGATATGATAAAATCATGGAAAGTTCTGGAATTGTGGCAGAATTCCAAAGTGTTTCCAGTAAAGCCAAAGTTGTCAAGGACACCGTTGGACAAAGTTTGGTCGTGGGCCAAGTGGAAACTTTGGAGAATACGGGACAAATGGGAGACTTTGTAGGAGATCTAAATACTGCCAAAGAAATATTTGGACCCAGGATTTCGAATACGGTTCAAGTGGAACAAGTGGGAAGTTTTGAAAATACAGGAACCGTTGGACCTTTGGAAAAAGATATTGGCACGGCCAAAGTCGCTCCAAAAGATTCTTCGATTTCCGTTCAAATCACACAGGTACACAAAATGGAAGCCACTGGACAAGTTCCCGCAGCCGAAAAATTCGAAGAGGCTAAAATGGTGGATAATCTAGCCAGGAACCTTGAAGTGCAGGAGGCGGGCGTTTTAGAAACGAGCGGACATGTCCAGAAAGTGGTGACGCCTGAAATGAAAGCGAATATTTCCCAAGGGGTGAATACGATGGTTCAAGTTCAACAAGTGCAGAAATTGGAAGCCACTGGAACGGTGGCCAAAATGGATTTATTAGAAGGAAAGGCTAAAATGACGCAAGATATTTCGACCAATCTGGTCGTGCAGGAGGTCGAATTGTTCCAAAGTGAGGGCAAGTTGGAGGCTTTGAAAATGGTGGATGACACGGCAAAATTAATTTCCGGTCTCAGCCAAAAAAGTCCAGTTCAAATTAGCCAAGTGGAAACTCTGGAAAATACTGGACAAGTTAAACCTTTTGACTCTTCTGGAGAAAAGGCAACGTGTTCCCAAGATCAAAGTCCGATTGGCAGTGTACAAGTAAGCGAAGTGGGCACTTTGGAAAATACCGGACAAATTAAACCCTTCGATGTGGTAACAAATACAGCAAAGGTCACTGACGATAAATTCCAGAAAAGTGGACTCATAATCCGTCAAGTGGAAATGCTGGAACATACTGGACAGGTGGAACAGCTCCAAATGAAGGATGACACGGCTAAAATGACCCAAGATTATGCTCCAAAAAGTACAATTGAAATCAGTCAAGTTGGAACTTTAGAGAATACTGGACAAGTGACTCCGTTTGAAATGAAGGATGACCGCGCAAAAATTATCCAAGGAAAACCACGAAATATTTTGGAAATAACTCAAGTTGGAACTTTGGAACAAACTGGAGAAATGAAACAGTTTCAAATGTTGAATGATAAAGCCAAGTTAATTACAGATTCAACCCAAAAGAGCACTGCTCAGGTTACCCAAACTGGAACATTGGAATCTATTGGACAAGTTCGTCCTTTGGAAATGAAAGATGACCACGCTAAGATCGTTCAAGGAAAACCTCGGAATATTTTGGAAATCAGTCAAGTTGGAACTTTAGAACAAACAGGAGAATTGAAAGAGTTCCAAATGATGGACGACAAAGCTAAAATCATGCATGACAATATCCAAAAAACTACTGTCCAAATTACACAAATTGGAACTCTGGAAAACACTGGACAAGTTCGTCCTTTGGAACTACAAGATGACCGTGCAAAAATCGTACAAGGGAAGCCTCAAAATATTTTGCAAATTAGCCAAGTTGGAACTTTGGAACAAACTGGAGAAATGAAGGAATTCCAAATGCTGGATGATAAAGCGAAAGTCACACAGGACAGTGTCCAAAAAACTACCGTAGAAATCAGTGAAATCGGAACCCTGGAACACACTGGACAAGTTCTTCCTTTAGAAATGAAGGATGATCGAGCTAAAATTGTATCGGGCAAGCCGCAAAATATTTTGCAAATTAGCCAAGTTGGAACTTTTGAACAAACTGGAGAAATGAAGGAATTCCAAATGTTGGATGATAAAGCTAAAGTCACACAGGACAGTGTCCAAAGAACTACTGTCCAAACTACAGAAATCGGAACTCTGGAGAATACAGGACAAGTTCGTCCTTTGGAACTTAAGGATGATCGAGCTAAAATTGTATCGGGCAAGCCGCAAAATATTTTGCAAATTAGCCAAGTTGGAACTTTGGAACAGGAACTTTGGAACAAACTGGAGAAATGAAGGAATTCCACATGCTGGATGATAAAGCTAAAGTCACACAGGACAGTGTCCAAAGAACTACGGTCCAAATTACAGAAATCGGAACTCTGGAGAATACAGGACAAGTTCTTCCTTTAGAAATAAAGGATGATCGAGCTAAAATTGTGTCTGGCAAGCCGCAAAACATTTTGCAAATCAGCCAAGTTGGAACTGTGGAACAAACTGGAGAAATGAAGGAATTCCAAATGTTGGACGACAAAGCGAAAGTAACTACAGATGTAGCCCAAAGGACAACGGTCCAAGTTTCACAAACTGGAACATTGGAAAATACTGGGCAAGTCCGCCCTCTGGAAATGGTAGATGACCACGCTAAACTTGTTCAAGGAAAACCTAGAAATATTTTGGAAATAACTCAAGTTGGAACATTGGAACAAACTGGGGACATAAAAGAATTCAAAATGTTGGACGATAAAGCTAAAGTGACGACAGATGTAACTCAAAGAACCACTGTCCAGGTTTCACAGATTGGAACATTAGAAAATACTGGACAAATTCGTCCTCTCGACATGATAGATGACCGCGCCAAAATTGTCCAAGGAAAGCCCCAAAACATTTTACAAATAAGTCAAGTTGGAACTTTGGAACAAACTGGGGACATTAAAGTATTCCAAATGTTGGACGACAAAGCTAAAGTCACACAGGACACTATGCAAAAAACTACGGTCCAAATTACACAAATTGGAACCCTGGAGAATACTGGACAAGTTATTCCTTTGGACATGAAGGATGACCATGCTAAACTCGTTCAAGGAAAACCTCGAAATATTTTGGAAATAAGTCAAGTTGGAACTTTGGAACAAACATCTGAAATGAAAGAATTCCAAAGGTTGGAGGACAAAGCAAAATTAACGACAAACGTAGCCCAGAGGACAACAGTCCAAGTTTCACAAACAGGAACTTTGGAAAATACTGGAGAGGTGCGCCCTCTGGAAATGGTGGATGACCGCGCCAAAATTGTATCCGGAAAGCCCCAAAATACTTTGGAAATCAGTCAAGTTGGAACATTGGAACAAACTTTGGAAATGAAGGCATTTGAAATGAAAGATGACAAAGCTAAAATAACACAAGATGGCAATGTTCCAAAGGGCACTGTCCAAGTAAGTGAAATTGGAACCTTGGAAAACACTGGACAAATAGCACCTTTTGGGGTGAAGGCAGATATGGCAACGGTGAAGAAGGATGACCGTGAAACGAGTTCTATTTCAGTTGGGCAAGTTGAGACTTTGGAATTGGCTGGACAGATGAAAGCCTTTGGTGCGATTGGAGAAAACGCTAAACTTGTTGAAGGTCCAATTCCAAAACGACACATGGAAATCAGTTTGGTGGAAACAATGGAAAATGCCGCTCAAATGCGTCCATTGGACATGCAAGATGACCGGGCAAAATTGACCCAAGATAAACATTCGACTGTAATTGTGGAACAAGTTGGAACTTTGGAACACATTGGAGAAATGGAACCATTGGAAATTAGAGACGGTGTAGCAAAGGTCACGAAAGATTCCAATCAAAGAAGCACCTTTCAAGTGAGTCAAGTGGACACTTTGGAACAGGTTGGCACATTGAAATCAATAGAAGTGCCCGAAGATAAGGCCAAGCTCGTGGACGATAAGGGCGAGCGTAGCATTCAAGTTTCCCAAGTGGAAACTCTGGAAAATACTGGAGCCCTGAAACCTTTCCAATCTGTTGGAGATGAAGCTAAAATGGTCCAAGAGATTGGACCAAGGACAATCGTTGAAGTGAGTCAAGTGGAACAATTGGAACAACCCGGACAAGTCGTTCCCTTCCATCTTCAAGACAATAAAGCAAAAGTTATCCAAGAAAGTTCGCAGATAAGCTCTGTGCAGATAAGCCAAACATCCTGTTTGGAGAACACGGGCAAAATGGAAGATATGGTTCAGGGGCTAAGCGAAAAGGCTAAAATGGTTGATGACATGAAACAGATAAGTGCCGTTGCCGTGAGTCAAGTGGACACTTTGGAACATGCGACAAATTTGAAAGATGACACAAAAGATACGAATAAGGCCAAAATGGTCAGAGATAAGCCTTCAAGTTCTCTGCAGATAAGCCAAGTGGACATCATGGAAAATACTGGACAAGTGAAACCTTTGGAATCGGACAAAGACGCGGCCAAGGTCATTCAAGACGTGAAAGAGATGCCCACAGTTCAAGTCAAGCAGGTGGAAACATTGGAAAACACTGGAAAAATGAAGGGACTGGAACTGAAAGAGGATCAGGCCAAAATGGTCCAAGGCCAACAACAGATCACTTCCATCCAAGTGACCCAGACGGCCACTTTGGAAAATACTGGACAAATGACCGAATTCCAGAAAACGGCCGATGTGGCCAAAGTGTCACAAGACCAAAAAAAGAAACGGACGGTGGAAATAACCGAAGTGGGTACTTTGGAAGGAACTGGACAAATGGTCGAACCTGTAGAATTGAAGGCAGGTCGTCCAAAAGCTGTCCAAGAAATTTCCAGTTCTTTGCAAATAATACAAGTGGAGCCTCTGGAGAACACCGAAAATGTTGTCCACGTTCAACCGCGGAAAGGAAGCCAAGCTAAATTATTGGAGGATAAATCACCGGAAGTGATTGGGGCCCAAGTGACCCAAGTGGAAGAAATGGAAAATTTTGGACAACCAGTGAGGCCACTAGAAAGAAAAGATGAAAAAGCCAAGGTCGTTCAAGGGGACCAATCCAAAACCACATTTGACATTAGTCAAGTGGAGACTCTTGAGAATACTGGACAAATTGGACAATTCGACGTTGCCATGGACACGGCCAAAATGGTCCAAGACTTGGTTCCAAAGAAAAGTCCGGTGAAAGTGGAGAAAGTGGACACAATGGAAAATATTGAAGAAATTCTTCCGTTGGAGATGAAAGATGACAGAGCAAAGGTCGTTGAAGAAGGTCATCCGACGGTCATCGCAGAGGTCACTCAAGTTCAAACTTTGCTCATGAAACGAAAACCAAAAAAAGAAGAAAAAGAAGCGCAAGTCGTTGTTGCACAAGAAATTGTCAAACAAGAAGAAAGTCTGCAGGAGGAAGTGATTGTACGTAAAAAGACGAAAAAGAAGTCGATTCCACAGGAGGAACAAGTCGAGGAATCCGTTCAAATTGTGGAACTTCCGGAAGAAAATGAAGACTCGGTTGTCATCAAAATGTCAAAAAAGAAAACGATTCAGAAGCAAGAAGATACTGAGGAATCGGTTCAAATTGTGGACCTTCCTGAAGATGTTCCAGAGGAATCGGTGGTTGTCCGCAAACTTAAACAAGTTCCTAAAGAGGTAGAAAACGTGCCAGAGGAATCGGTTAGTATGCGAAAAACCAAAGTGATTCCGGAAGTGGAAGACACTGAGGCGTCTTTTGTCAGCCGGAAAACAAAAAAAGTGAGTCCGCAAAAAGCGGACAACGAGGAAGCAGCACTCGGGGTGGTACATAAACCAGAAGAGCAACCCGAAGAATTTGATGATTTCGAGGAATTGGTAGTTGTCCAGAAGGCGAAACACAGTCCAGAGGACGTCGAGGAAAAAGTGGTCATCCAGAAGGCAAAGATCCTTCCAGCAAACCTTGGAGAATATCCCGGGTCGGTCGTTGTGACAAAGGAGCAGCCGGAAGATGTGGACGCTTTAGCAAAAGTTGTACCCGAAGACTCTGAGCAGTCCGCAGTTGTCATCCGAAAGCCTAAAGTAATTCCGGCGGAGGAATTGGAAGATGTTCAAGAAGCAGTTATAGTCTCGAAAACGAAAAGAATTCCTAAAGACTCTGAGGAAGAAACATTTGTTTTCAAGGAAACCAAAGAACTTCCTACGGAAACAGTTGAAGAAACTGTTGTCACGGAAACGATTCAAGGAAAATCTCCAACTGAGCAGTCGGTCGTTGTTCGCAGAACGGTCCAAAGAACGGTGATCGAACCCGAAGCTGTGGAAGAGTTCTTTGCGGTGAAGAAACCCCGGGAAAAATTGAAAGAAGCATTGACAGATTCTTCTACGGAAGAATCTGTCGTTGTCACAAAAACCGTTGTTAAGAAAGGTGACGACGACGCCGAGACCGAGGAAACTGTTGTCGTGACAACAACAAAGAAAAAACCTAAGGAAACCCCCACCGAAGAGACTAGTGTCACAGTCACAAAACAAGCTGATGTTGCACAATTATCCGATGAAGAAGAATCGGTTGTTGTGACAACAAAAACAACGAAAAGGATGACTCCAGAAGGGGAAGTTGAGGAGACCGTTGTGGTTACAAGGTCAAAACCGGAGATAATATTTCCAGAAGATGACGAGGAATCAGTTGCCATGAAAAAACCAAAGAAACCGCAAGTAACTTTACCCGAAGATGTCGAGGAATCAGTTGCCTTTAAAAAACCAAAGAAACCGCAAGTAACTTTACCCGAAGATATAATTTTACCCGAAGATGTCGAAGAATCATTTTCCACTAAAAAACAAAAGAAACCAGAAGTAAGTTTACCCGAAGATGTCGAAGAATCATTTTCCATTAAAAAACAAAAGAAACCAGAAGTAATTTTACCCGAAGCTGTCGAAGAATCATTTTCCGTTAAAAGACAAAAGAAACCAGAAGTAATTTTACCCGAAGATGTCGAAGAATCATTTTCCACTAAAACACAAAAGAAACCAGAAGTAACTTTACCCGAAGATTTCGAAGAATCATTTTCGGTGTTTACGAAAGGGAAAGAAGAAGAACCTGTGGAAGAGGTTCAACAATCTTTCTCCATTAAAAAGACAAAACCGAGAGTGGAAGAATCCGAAGAAGTTCAAGAAACATTTTCGGTGAAAAAGCAAAAAATCCCGCAAAAATTTGAAGAACCGGATGAAATTGAAGAGTCAGTTGTAATTCGAAAAAGAGTTGAAAAAGAGCCCTCTGAAGATGTTGCCGAAGCTTTTATGATTCGAAGAGGCTCTCGAAAAGAATCCGTGGAAGAATGTGAAGATGTGGCGGAATCATTTGTCATCAAAAGAGGCGGGCTACCCGCGAAACAGGACTCAGAAGAAGTTGAGGAATCCTTAAAAATTGTCAAGAAGCGAGAAAAGAAGAAACCAGAAGTTCATGTGGAAGAAGAATGCGCCCAGTTGTCGATTGTGCGACAACAGGAGGTGGCTATGGAAGAGGTGATAGAAGAGGAGGATGAGGATGACCAGAGGAGGAGAAGAGGAGTGGAAATAGAGGAAGTTGTTTCGGATGAGGAGAAGGACACGTCGGGAGGACAAAGAGGAACACAAAGAAAAACAGATTTGAGACAAGGCAATAAAATAATAGAGAAACGCTATGATTTTGCAGAAGACGAAGAAACCGACGCCTCTGTGGACATCAAATCCTCCAGACAGACAGAGTACATTCAAACAGAGGATGGAGCACTACACATTGCCACTACAACAACCTTCAAGGGAGTGGGCGTAAGTAAGGGCGTCCAAATTAAAGAGATGTCTCCTGATCAAGTTTCCGGTAAGAAAAAAAAACCTTTTCCATTCCCCCAAAAAAATTTCTTCTTTTTCAGGTCCAAAAAATGTTTCTTTTCGGTTTCTCCCTTTTTTTTGGTTTTTCTTATCAACTTTTTTGGGAAAAAGCGTTTGGTTTTTTTGTTGAGGTTTTTTGTCAATGTGTTTGTTGTTGTTGTTGTTACTGTGTCTACACTGTGAATGAATGTGAATGAATAGATGCGGACGACGTTCCAACTGTACAAATCGAAGAAATCGACGGTAAGACAAAAAAACGCATTTAAAAATGCAATTTTTAATTCATTCATTTTTTTTAATTTAAAAATGCAAGATAATTAATTTTTAAATCTGGAGCCTCAAAAACTTTAAATTAGTTTTCTCGATTCACAATTTTTTAACACGACGATTTTCTAGACTTGGAGGTGAAGACGGAGAAGGAGGAGGACTTCCGACTGTCTCCAGACCAATCGCAAGTATTTTCCCCCGAAGTTCCGCCAAAGAGTGACAAGGCGAGGGTGAACATTTCCGAGAACGTTCCCATCAACGTGACCCAAGTTGTCACGACCGAAAACATTTCCGAGCAAAAAGAGACCCAAAAGGTCAGCAAGAAGAAGGCAACCGTCACTCAGGTCAAGCAAAAGAGTGTCGAGGTGGAGGAGGTCAGAGTCCAGGAGGCCTGCGTTGAGAGAACCCCCGATGTCGCACCAAGGAAATTGTCGGCCACGGGAGCTGTGACCCCGATGACCCCGGTTTCCGTTGAGGACGTGCAAACGGTCATGTCCGTTGACACGATGAAAATCGTAAAGACTTCCGCCCAAGCCACAATCACCCAAGTCGAACCAGAGGAAAGCGCAGTCTCCGTGTCATTGACCCCGAAGGTGCAGCAGCCTGAGGAGGTCGAGGAGGTGATCACAGTGAAAAAGACTAAAAAGAAGGAGGCCCCTAAGGGAGAGGACGTGGAAGAATCTTTGTCCCTCAAAAAGAAACAACCGAAAAAAGCTCCCAAAGTGCAGGAGGAAGATGTGACCGCCAAGTTAACCCTGGTCAAGGAACCGGAAGTTGGGGGAGAAGAGGTGGAGGAGTCAATCACGATCAAAAAGTTGAAGCCGAGGCAAGTGGCCACGGAGGAGCCGGAAGAATCGGTGACGTTGACGAGGGAGGCTACAACGATGGGGGAAACGGAAATCAGCGAATCGATGACAATCAAAAAGAAGGCGCCGTTCAAGAAACAAAATCTTCCGTCAGAAACGGTGACCTTGAAGCAGGTCGAACAGGTCTTTGAGGACATTGAGGGCGACTATAAAATAAAATTGAAGAAGCAGAGCACCAGCCAAAAGTCTTACTCGGTGTCCGAAGAGGAAGCTGAGGCCAGCATCGTCCTCGAGAATCTCAGCTCCTTCACCCAAATTTCCGAAGAGGCGGAGGAAACTTTGAGAATGAAGAAAATCGGAAAACCAAAAAGTCCCGCTCCAGAATCCGTCGTTGACTTTGTCCAGGAGGATTTGGGGGTCATTGAAGAATTCTATTACGCCGTCGCCAGCTTTGTGGCCGAAGAGGAAGGCGCCATGAATCTTGTCGAAGGAGAAAGGGTCTACGTCATCGGTAGTTTTTATTTTTTATTTATTTAACTTTTAACTTTAATTAATTTGAACTTTAATTAATTTTAAGTCTGATTTTAATTTGAATAAAATTTTCAGAATCTCACACGTCTGACTGGTGGTTTGTGCGTAAGAATTTAACGGAAGAGAAAGGTTGGGTTCCAAAGAATTATTTACTCACCGAGGCCAATTACACGCTTTTCGTCCAAAAGAAACTCTCGGAAAAAATTGACAAATTGAAGACTTTTGATGGTGACATTTTTGTGGAAATTCATATTTTAATTATTTCGTAAATATCTAAAAAAGGAACAACAAGAATTTGAATTTCTTTTAAAAAATTAGATGGAAATGAAACCGTAGCTCCCGAGTTTGTTGACAAATTAGAGAGCCGGACCGTGTCCGATGGGTCTGAAGTGACGTTCCAAGTAAAAATGACCGGGTCAAATGTCAATGTCACTTGGTTCAGACAAACGCAAATCATTAAAAACAGCAAAGATTTCCAGGTTTATTTTTAGAAACACTTTTAACCACTTTTTGACAATTTGACCGGCCAATTTGGACAGTGGGCTTTTAACAAATTACTTTCCACACTTTATTTAGGATTTATTATATTTTGTCCATTTTGTCCGTTTGCAATGGGAAAATGAGAATAATTTTTTCTTTTAGATATTTTACAGTGTGGACGAGGAAGTGACGACGGCGACGTTGATAATAAAGGAAGTGTTCCCAGAGGACGGTGGCCTGTACACCGTGGTGGCAAAGAATAGTCTTGGGACGAGCACGTGCAGTGCCGAGTTGACAATCACGGTGCCCCTTTCTGACCACGGGAGTGTGGGCAGTGACAGCACGTTGATAAGTCGTATGAGCATGAGTCGAGAGTCCAGTTTGGCCGATATTCTCGAGGGAATTCCTCCGACCTTCTCCAACACCAACACCCTCATCAACTCTTTTGAAAAGGAGACCGTGTTGATGGAGACGCGTTTGGTGGCGGTACCCGAACCAGAAATCACCTGGACCTTCCACAAGAAAAAGTTGGATTCTGTTGAGGTGAATGACGTGCATATGTACAACAGCAGCATGAAAATTAAAAAAGTCTGCAAAAAAGATGCGGGCGTTTATCGTGTGAAAGCGGTGAACCGCGAGGGGGAAGCGGAAATGGAAATATCACTGAATGTGTGGCCACTTCCGGAAGTAGAGGAAAATATTGTGGTTTACGTGGGCGAAAGTGTGACCTTCAATGAACAATTCCACTGGGAATTTATGGGCAAGAAAACAAAGAATTACATTGACGTTGCCACGTCCGAAGACGCAGGCGTCTACAAGGGACACATTCAAAAAGAAGGCGTCACCGCAACCGTCAGATGCACACTCACCGTCAAAGGTCAGTCGAAAACTAGATTTTTGGACACCCTGTATTAATTTTGTTACCCTGTAAATGTATATTAACTTTGGACACCCTGTAAATGTATATTAACTTTGGACACCCTGTAAATGTATATTAACTTTGGACAACCCTGTAAATGTATATTAACTTTGGACAGCTTGTAAATGTATTTTTAGACATAAATGTTAACATAATTATTGAATTTAATTTTTAGCGCCTCCGACGTTTACTGAGAAATTATTGGACCAGGAAGTGGCAGAGACGGAAACGTGTATGTTCACTGTGATCATCAGTGACGAGAATTCTGAGGTGACTTGGCACAAGGACGGCGAACAATTAAAAACAAACGAAAGAATTCATTTCGTGAAAGATGAAAAAGTGAGGCAATTAATAATCAAAAATATTTCCGTTCACGATGAAGGAGAATACACGTGCTGTCTCGCTGACGTCGAATGCACAGCCGAATTGTCAGTTGTCGGTAATTTTGTTTGTCATTTCTCTTTATTTTGTGACCATTGTAATTTTGAATGTATTTTGTCCATCTCTGACAAAATGAATTAATAATAAATAAATAAATAAATAAATAAATAAATAAATAAATAAATAAATGATGTTGATAGAACTGAGTCCCGAGTTGATTGGAAGTTTAAAGGACGCTGAAGTGTCCATTGGTGACCGGGCCATGTTTGAGATTGAGTTGACAAAGGGAGACGCCTTGGTTCGTTGGTTCAAAGACGACGTGGAAATTCAATTCAGCGAACACATTCAATTGGCCATCGACGGTAAAAGACAAAGACTCATCGTCTACGACTGCGAAAAAGTCGATGCGGGAGTCTTCACTTGCTCAGTCGCTGATCAAGTCACCAAAGCAACACTCACCGTTGAAGGTCACTCCTAATTATTATTTGTTGTATCAACTATTTATATAAATTATTTATGTTAATTAAAATTAATATTAATTATTTATGAGCAGAGCCGACCGTTCGATTTGTTAAGAAATTGAGTTCAGAGACTCACACATCAGAAACGGAAATTGAGCTGACGGTTGAATTGTCCCAAGAAATTGATGTCACGTGGATCTTGTAAGTTGTCATGGCAACCATTATTCTTCATAATAATATGCAAAAGAAGATATAAATATTTGTATGAATAAATATGAATAGCAATGGGAAAGAAATCAAATCCAAGGATCGATTTAAAATGGTGAAAAAAGGAAAGAAGAGGATCCTAAGAATTAATTCGATAACAACCGAAGACAGCGGAGTCGAAATTTCGTGTCGGGCAGCAAATGTACAAACAAACACAAAACTCGTCGTTGATGGTAATCAATTAAGTATTTATTAAACCAAACTACAATTAATTTAATTACAATTTTAGAATTTGTATTTTGTAATTGGTAGAATATTTTTAAGAATCAAAATTAAATGATTTAGTGATTGAGAAGGCGCCTCGTGTTTCACAAATTGAGACTCAAAAAATAAAGAAAGAGGAAGAGCGGGAAATTCAAGTCAATTTTGAGGCTGTGAATGGAAATGTGACGGTGACAAAAGATGGAAACGCCTACAAAAATATCAAAGTAGAAAAAGATGTCGTCAAAGTTTTCATTCGCGGAGAAGATGACGCAGGAAAATTCGATGTCACAGTGGCAAATAATTGCGGTGATGCGCATGCGGCATTTCAAGTCATTCTCAGCGGTAAATTATTTAAATTTAATTTTAGAACAAATTACAAATTACAAAAATAAATACAAAATTTTCATTTCGTATATGATTTTATTTATAGACAAGCCGAGTAAAGCCAAGAAACCGGAAGTTCTTGAAGTGACCGACAACAGCGTCACTTTATTTTGGAAAGAGCCGGACTTTGATGGAAATAGCTCTTTGGATTACATCATACAAACAATTAAATCGGACGGAACGTAAATTATTATCATCATTATGTTAATTCTATTCAACAATTTAAATAAATAATTAATTAACAATTGAATTTTAAAAAAAAGATATGAAGATGTGAATGATTGGAAAATGGTGGAGACTTCGTACAAAATTTACGGAGTTGAAAAGGACTCAACGATGAAATACAGAATCGTGGCTCGAAACGAAGTTGGTGAATCAGAACCGAGTGACGTCACGAGCGTCAAAATCGGAAAAGAAAAAGCAAAAGCTCCAAAATTTCTGGATCGATTGGAAGACTCCTTCAGCGAAATTGACAAATTGTTCACTTTTTCGTTGGCTGTCGCTTCGGAAGCAAAAATCACGTGGCTCAAAGACGGAAAACAAATCACCGGAAATGACGTCTTTGAAAATGGAATCACAAAATTGACATTTGAAACCACGGAAGAAAGTGAAGGCACCTACACTTGCAAAGCTACAAATCAAATCGGAAATGATGAAACATCCGCCAAATTAACAATCAGAGGTTAAACTTTTTTTTTTTTTTAAATTTTAAACATTTTGGGATTTTTTTGAGTTATTTTGAATTTTTTTTTTAGAAATTCCGAAATTGTTGGGAGATTTGCAAAATTTGTCCCTTTCTGAGGGAGAAGAAATGAATGTTGTGATGAGAATCAAAGGATATCCAAAAGTTAAAACGGAAGTGAAAAAGAACAAAGAAATGAATATTGAACATACGACGACAGAGACAACGGTAACGATCCGAAAAACGGTCGTTAAAGAAGATTCTGGGAATTATTCGATTCAAATTTCAAATGAATTCGGAAAAGACAGCAAATCCTTCGATCTCAAAGTCATCAGTAAGTTTTAATTCCTAGAATTAAAAATAATTAATTAAAAAACATTTCAATTTCCATTCAAATGAAAAAAGTCTGTCAAAACGAAACACTGACAAAACACTTTTTATTAATTTGTAATAAATTTTTCCAATGATTTGAATGAAAAGGTGTATCAAAAGCCAAGCCCGATAAACCGGAACAAGTGATGGTTAAGAAAGTGGAACAGGAAGCCGTGACAATCGAATGGAAAAGAAGTGACAGTTGCGACAAATATTCTATCGAAAAAATGGAAAGACAAAGTGGACAATGGACAAAGGTTTCTAATCATCTTTCGTTATTTTAAATTGAAATTAATGATATAATTATGTAATTATTATATTAATTAATAATATAATAAAAATTTAGGTGGCGGATGTTGACAGTGCGATAAATGTTTATTGTGTACAAAAATTAAAAGAAGGACACGAATATTTATTCAAAGTCACAGCAGAAAATACCATCGGAAAATCCGAAGGCGCCGTCAGTCCACCAGTTCTTTTGTCCACCT
>JABASC010003427.1:0-14201 GCA_019776185.1 Plutomurus gul
TCTATCACAAAAACTTGGTTAATGAAACAAAAACATCACGTCTTTGTACAACTTCCAATGTTATTATGTGTGTTCCATTCTATTCTTTTTCTCGTCTCTCGGTCTCTCTCTCTCTCTCTCTCTGGCTCCTTATTCGAACTCACTTGTCGCTACTACTTCTTTTACAACAAGCCCATTGCGCTATGCGTACATATTGGTTACTTAGCCTTACTCACCAGCTTTTGGCTCTTGTTGTATGCGTCTGTGTCTACGCGCTTAAAGCAATTCACTCTCTCCGGTCAACTCAACCAAGAAATCCGAGGCAGAGGCAACGAAAGAAAAGCAATACTACTTACTATTGCCTACCTTGCCGTCGTTTCTTACTTATGTGGTGTAAACTCGTCCATTAGATTTCCTCAATGTTACCTGCCCAGCACCTTGTCTACCACAGCAGCACCTCATTTTCTCGACCAGGCAAGCATACCAACAAATATAACGAGAAAAACGCTGAACAACTCACTACCACTCGCACCTGAATAACGTTCAATTTCCGAGTAGTCGAAGGGAAACTTTTTATTTTCTACTTACATAGAATTCCGTTGGTTGAACAGATGAAAATTCTAGGACTACATTTCATGTAAATTACTTGCAGTTGTTGGCTTAAATAATGCTTCCTCTCCGCATTCTCTCTCTCTGCCGATACCACTCCACTCTTGAACACAACATAACTACTGACATTGAGGCAAATAAATATTGAACACAATACCCTGTAGCAATGCGTAGGTATCCAACTTTGAAGCCAATCATGACGCTAGACCTTCTTTAACCAACTTTTATTTTCATTCTGGCTGGAAAAGTGAAATACCTACGTACCTATTACTCGTACACTCAAGTGTTCTCCGTGGTAGAGCCCAAAGGCTCCTTCAAAGGTAGAGAATTCCTTCGATACCTATTAGATTTACAATTTACACTTATCTGGGTGCGCTCAGAACCGGTGTCGCTGGAAAATCCATGTCAGAAATTCAGTAGTTACTTGAGTAGGATTTTTTTCTGCTTTCTCTCCTTGAAAATGCATCCGCAGCGAGGTAGCTACATATATGCAGAAAAGTAATAGCTGTTCAAATAACCTACTTTTTTGAAAGGGTAAGAAGTAACGTGAGGACAAAAAGGATGCTACAGAAGCCTCACAAGTTATTGATGGTAATGTTGAACTGAGAAATGAACAAGAGAGTTCCCCTACTAGTTTCCTGGAAGATACTCCTCTCTTAAAATTATGAGTCATTTAGTATCATTAGTGGAGAGGTTGCGTTTATGTTGTTACTTTAGATCGTTGATAGGAAGAAGACAGGTAGTTTTTAAGGAGTCAACGTCAACTCGACTAACCTGCACTTCCTTATGGGAAAAAGACGGTAATGATGCAAGACATGTCTAGTACATGACCTTTTCAACGAGTCATGTAATACGGTGTACACGAAATGTGCCCACGATCTAAAATTCTCTCTCACTGTCAATTTCAAAGCTAGACCCCTGACCCAAAATTCTACCATCTTCTCACACGGGCTGAGCTTACGATTTATATAAACGATTTGATGGCATCCTGTATGGCCTTCCATATCTTCTTACGTATATCAGCAATAACCCCAAATTGATTATAATGCTTTTATATTTATACAAGTTTGTACGTCTGCGGTGGAGATAGGTTGTGGTTGTGTTGAACGGAGTTGAGGCATTAGCATTCCTGCCTATTTATCTAATGGTAATATGATACCACCTACCTAATACATACTACTACATACATATAGAATAGTATTAGGCGGGTGCATTAGACCTTTAATTTCCCAGTCCGATACTCCTAGATCGTTGCAGCACTTAATATTAGCAGACTATGCTTCAGTTGCCATGTCAGACTTCCATTCACAATACGCTGCACATAAAGTGTTCGCACTGCCACAGCCAACGTCCTGTATAGTATTACGGATATGAATGAGTAGTACGAGAAATTGTAGTGGAGCAGAGCACTATCATCCTAATATCTTTATGGTAATGTATTACTACATGTACATAATTCCAATGCTCGTTAAGTGCATTTGAATTTGAATGCAGATGACTCCCCGAGTAATCATATCAGCTAATAGGGAGAATATGCAGCCAACAACTTGCAAGTTTCTGTCATGAATCATACCATTGACTTTTATGCATGTTCTTTATTGTTCTATCGTGATTTCTAGTTTTTAGATACACAATTGTGTAGATTGGTTACGTAAGGTTTCTTGCTCTTGAATGTAGCTAACTGTTGTATAGGAGCAGGGAGAGAGAGAGATGACGTGTTTATATGATTGTGTAATTGCAATTTATTCTTGACTTCTGCTTGGACTTCGGAATGTCTACTATAAGCAGAGTTGATTGCAATGTCCATTAATGCAAAACTAAGTGATAACAGAAGGGTTTTAAAAATTAATGTTTCAACTACGTAGGTTGTATACCACACTCCACAAGACAGATATGGTGGCATATTTTCTTCACGCCAACAAAATCGTGCCGAAGAAAGTAATTCGGACTTTTCTGTATTACCTCGTTTCTTGCATGTGTTCAGTAAGTTTTATTCAGTCGCCACTATCCATTCTAAGGTATTATTGCATGGATGGGGAGGAGACAAGGATGATATGCTATATTATCTTGTAATTTAGCCAAATTGCTTTTTATTTTAGGGATGCAGCGTCCAAAAGCTAGGCAGTCACTGTGTGTACTATGCTAGTACGTACAACCACTCAAGTCATTACTATACATAAGAAACTTTGCATCACAACATTTACATAGAATGAAGCGGCGGTAGTTGCTAGAGATGAGAAGCCATAGCTAACCATGCAGTATTAGAGTAATATTAAAGCATTTGTGCTGATGTGCTCTGCTCTACATCATTTCATAGAAGGAGGAAGCGGCTTTCCTTTTCAACTTCCTTTCGCTGTGGCTACTTATGGGAGGCAAGTAGGCAGTTGACTCACAGTCAACAGTACTAGATTCATAGCATGGCTCCACTGTAGTAAAGTAAAGGGATGATACGAAATGGAATGGATGTCTGCATTATAATGCGTGTTTGGATGTAATGCGTACAAAAATGTAATATTCATAGTACTACAATACTACTCTACATAGGACGGGGAAGGGGTGTGTAGAACTCACAGTTGAGATATTTGAAGATTTCTACATAAAGATAAATAATAAAGTATAAACGGAGTCTGAGAAAGATACGTTTGTAGCATAGTAGATGATAAAGATTCATCATTTTATACAAAGTTAAAATGTAATCCATTCCCAGGCTTGATTTCTATTGATAAAAAACAAAAAGTCTGTGTCGTGATTATGTAGATGATGATAGGAGTGATGATGGTAGCATCCGCTTCTTCCTTCTGGTGGCTCCTCGGACAGCTTCTCCTCATACTTACTATAAGTGTGTCTTTGGATCAAAAACACAACCGATGCCATCAGCATATGAGCATCATATATTATATGCGCATTAAATACAACAACGACCATACATTTTCAGGCAATAAGGTTTTACTCGTAAGTCGAACGAACTAAAGAGCTTTTTTTATGGCATACCAGAAAGCACTCGTGAATGCTGATGGTTTTTCTGGACGGTCGTCTGCGTCATATAATAAATCCGTGCGCTAACTGAATGTACAGCTCAATTGCGGAAGGCATCTTCAAGTTATCTATCAATTTTTCACGTCTGGCTTTACAGTAGAGTCAAGTCAGCAGTTCGAAGCAATCTGGACAGGATTGTTGTTGAAATTCAGATATATTATAGAATCGTGGATTGAATGAATACTCACACACAGAGATTGATGTTAGATAGCTGTTGCAGTAGCTATTTAGTACGACTTCGCGCTTCCCTTTTGAAGTCAGTGAAATGATTCAAAGTAGACAGAATGAGAGTACACATCGATGTTAATGTTTCCGAAAGCTGGACAGAGAAGAGTTCTAGTTTGATAAAATGCTGAGACCCTTGCCATGTCCCTTTTTATAGAGACTGCGTCGGTCCTTTTGACTGCGGTGCACACACGAGAGAGTGGGAATGGGAATCTGGTGCAAAGTCTAATCGTTAGTGTTTTGGTTTGATGCTTTCCCTTTCTCAGAGGGGCAAGATTCGATTCGATTTGGATGTAAATTAGTTTGTCGGAGAGTTCTGGGACGACGGGTAGACATTAAAGACTTCGTCTCGACATTCTCACTTGACGTAGTAGTTACTAGTTGAGAAAAAGTAAAAGTTTAACTACTACTTTGTACACTTTTCCTTCGTTGAGTCTTAAACTGAACTTCGAACCTCTTCTTTTTGCTAGTCGTCATGAAGAGCCAGGCACACAGAGAAGAAAGCTTGGCGAGTCAAGCAGATAATGAGTGGTTGTATGTTGTGCAAGTAGGAAAGGGCAACTAAATACTTGAAAGTTGTTGGGCCCAATGCGGTCGTCCTACATGCAAACTTACTGTTGTTGGCGATTTAATGCGAGAGTAAGTTGGACTTGTAGCAAAGTAGTTTTCGTATAAATATATAGCAATTATTGTGTTACGTTCCTTAGAGGAATACTTAGGAGCAATATAAATGCTTTGATTTGTTCCTGTGGAAAGTTTGATGTCATCATTACACCATCACCACCAGCCAGTTGCAAGTACAATGTTGTAGTTACAAATTCAGACGTCCACAGTTAAATTTCCTCGTGGAATATTTACATCTACTTACAAAAGTGGGCATGGTTGAAGTAGATGGTGGAACTGTGGTAATAAAAGTGCATATTCATTGCTCTCTCAGTGGAACATAAGGGATGCTTGAGCAGCAACCATGATATCATTAACTTCTCGCGTTCTGTCTGACAAAAAATTAAAAATATAAATAGTAGCCAGTCAGCATCAAGGCAGGAGGTAGGAATACTTAGAGGTGAGGCAGTGAGTCAGCCAGATTCAGAATCGGATTACACACGTTGTTGTATGTTGTAAGTATACACATGAGAAAATAAAGGTACGTTCAGTAACTCAATCGGGACTTGACGCGGTAATGAAATTCTCTCACTAATGCAATGCAACTGTGGGTGAATTGAATTTATGTGAAGCGATTGGAAAGCGGAAGGATTTATTCAATCGTAAAGTGTTCCTAGGTTTTAAAATTCTCGGCTGAGAAGCAGAGATGAGACAGCATCGAATGTTTACTGCACTTCCATCAGCACTAGTTGAGTAAATAATAGTTGATCAAATATGTAAACACGGAGAAGAAACTCGATAAGTTTATGGATGTAAATGTCTAATGCTCAAGCGAACGCTGTATTACCGTATTATGCCTGTAAGCAAGTAGAAAATACTAATAGGATTATGTGTGAATAATTTACGGTTGTAATATGAGTCTGTTTGTCTTTAACAACTGTACACAAAGTAAACCATAAAGTCAATCAACTATTAAATTGGAGGTACACATTGTTTGTATATGTATAGTAGTAGCGACAATCTAGATAGACCCATACCTACTAGGTAGGTATGGGTAAAGTTCATCTAGTAGTTTGTCTATTGGGATGTTAAAATTCCCATTAAACATTTCATCAATTGAAGAACAGGACGGAAATGGGAAAGCAACGGCATTTCCCCCAGTGAAATCCGTGATTTCCACTAAAAACGTTCTTTTCATGATAAACAGATTTACTGTGTGGATTGTAATCGTGGGCGAGTTCATATTCCTGTTCCGCAGTCCTGAGAAAAGAGAAGGTGGTGAAGCCGTTGCGAAAGTTAAATTGTCATTGTTTTTTCTTTCGACGATCTGAAAAACTTTCAGTACTCTACGTCGGCCCTCTGTCTACCTTCATATGCTATACGTTAGCTTAGTATATGAGGGGTAATATACTACGCTGGAGCCTATTGGTAATATAATGACGAGTTAGTTCAAGTTGGTTTTGTTTTACTGTCATTGACTTGGGTGAATGTCTGTTATGTTACTACCACTTCCTTGTGCCAGGAACGCCTAATCTGTATTGGAAGCCAATTTCCTCCGTTTGACAGCACAAACAAACTTTTGTACTGTCATTGAAGGAATCTGGAGTCAGGTCATTTGCATTTAGCATGCGAAAATAGTACAAAATTAACCTCCTTGTAGTTATACCTGCTACACGCTGTCGAACCAGATGGATTCAATTAGATCTGTGGAAGATTGCTTTAAAAACACGCTCGTTGTAAACTGGAGGAAAAAATTGGTTGTTGTGCGGAGAAAGCTACGATAGAATCTACACAATCTTTTTATAATGCTGCACGCAGTTTTTTTTATTGTATTTTATTTGCTCGTTTTAATTACAGTAGTATATACACAAAATGAACAAGCTGAATTTATAGACTTGACTTCCTGTGCTGTACTCTGTACTACTATCATTTATTTACTGTACAAGTGAAGACAGAGAAGTTGTATTGTTTAGGCAGAATTTCGCTAACGTTTCACATATACAAGTCTGAAGAATAGCGAGGGCATTCATTGCGAAATGCGTTTTCTTGGTGTAGCAAGAAAGAATTTTTGCTAAATTGAAGACAGAACGATTTTTTGCTTTCTTTTGCCTTTGTTTCACATCCGAAGACGTCAGGATGATCATGAGCGAGCGAGTTTGCTTTTAAGATTGTTCATTGTCTTGTCGTTTCTTGTTGAAGGTATTATGTGGAGGTTGATTGTACTATTGCTTTGCATTAGTAAAGATAGTAAAGGATTTCGAATTCAGATGAGATGACTTCACTTGGGTGAGAGGATTAGAGTTCGTTGTCTTTTTGTTGTGTGAATGCCGCCGCCAATATAGACTGACTGAGAGAGAAAGAGAGTGAGTGAGTGAAGAAGCCACACTCACACCAAATCTTACCAACTTCGACCACACCATTGCCACGCATGGCAAATCGTTGTTTTTATCTAGAAGGTTTTTGTTTTCCTTTCCTAACGTTGTTAGTAGCAGTACAGGGTGGCACAAATTAATTATCGACGAGTTCCCAATTAGAATTATCAGACAGTGGAATTGTTAGCGCCACCCTGGAGATAATTTAAGGTAGAGAGAAGTCACTCGATGCGTTAAACATTCTCGAACAGACACTGACTGAAATACTTATTATGTAGACGCAATGCTTTGACTTGTAATCTTCCGTTGAGATTTGCCGTAAATTCAAGTCGTTACCAAGGGCAGATATCTCTACAGCACATAATGTCTTCATGAGTAAAGTCTTTCTTTTCCCTCTGTCACTGACTGCACTACTAATGTAAATTTGCAAAATCTAATTCATTTTGAATGCTGCTTAGATTAAATTGGTCTCCCAGCTTGCATAGCACCTTTAATGTAGTAAAAGTGAAAAAGCATGTGCACGATGCACGAATGAGTGTAGGAGTATTCAGTGAGGAGCAATGCATTTAGGTTGGAGAAAAAGGAATTGAAAATCCCTGCTGTTTTTTGCAAGCCTGTTTTTGCTGAACGGCAGACAGTGAGTAGGCAAAAAACCAGATCAGTTCAGCTATCCATAATACGCTGAAAGCCAGAACAGGATTTGCAAACAAGGTGAAATGCTAAGGTCAAGGGTTTGCTTTCTCAATTTCAGCAAATTGATTTTCAGAGCCAAATGGATATAAATGAGGCTGTAAACGCTGTATATATTAAGGTTGAAGTGATTCCGTCCGACGTACGTATTGTATGCACTGTAAAACCATTTGGCCTTTCCGTACACTTATTTCATAAAATATCGCAATAAGTAGTTTATTGCAAATTTGCTCAAGGTGTGCGTGTGCAGTATTTATTTTGTAGTTAGTATACGTATAATAAAGTTCACAGAGGAAAGAGCATGTGCGGTTTACTTGTTCATAATAACAAAATAGTATATGCGGTAGGTATTTGGTTATGTGTATTTGATGTTTCTCTCTAATGATTGTAGACCAGGAGAGTCTACTTATTGTTGATGTTTGTTCATAACCTTGATATTTGATAAACTGCTGGTCGACGTTCTGAGCTGGATGTGTACCCAAAATGATGAAAAACTCATACTGCATTCTGCCCTACTATATATTATGTGTATTACATTACGGTACGTTACCAACCGATGCGACTCTCCCGACCGGATAGTGGAATACAACAGTGTTGAAATTACGGATGGGCATGGCTGTAGCTATAAACTACCCATAAGCACAAGCTGGAACACTCATTCTTCATCCTCTCTCTCTCCGTCTCTTTATGAGCTGAAATGGTGAATACCCAGAGGAAATATTCAAGCTTGAAGTCTTTAGCTCTTGTTGTTGTCTGAATAATGAAGAACGTACTATGATTTGTGGAGGTGAGTTTGTTGTGTGTCTGTGAGAGTGAGTACACTTACCACGTTGCATTTATACCAAAAGTATTACACAGTCTGTGAGTCGACTAACTACTTACGCGACGCCAATCTTTCCTCTAATACTTTAATAGAAGAACTCATAACCAATATCATGTTTTCAATTCACTAAATGGATGACAAGACAAGTCTCCAGATTACTGTAGTCTTGTACTCCGCAGACATGATCATCTTTAATCTTCAACGTTATCCCACCTCCATATAAAGCCACACCAGTTAATCATATTTTCCCGTAAGCATGATCGATGATATAAGTTTTGTATGCACAAGTAATATTTATTATTTCTATGCTACTCTTTGGACTACAAAGTAATATACATAATATCTACGTCTACACGTAAAGTGTGTACAGAACTTTCGTCATCCAAAAATACGTTCAAAGACAAAACACACACATCATCCAGTCCTATATAAAATTCGAAATGTACATACATATATAATACGTCTGCGTCTGTCTATTCTTATTTATATGGAGAAATATTAGTGTGTTCGTCCTAGCCTGACTGATTGTTAGTCGGTTTTATCATCGACATCTTTGCCGTCATATCATTTTGTAATCTTGTACGGGGAATCTGCTGTCTGCTCTCGTTCTGTTATCTTCTCTTCAATTGCCTGTATGTGTGTATGTCTACTCTCTCATGCCCTACTGCTATTTAGTACAACGATAAATGTACCACGAGTGTAGTATGCAGATGATACTTTATTATGAGTGCTTATAAAAGCGGTCTGTCAGTGGAAATGAGCCTTGTGTAAAACTAGACCGGTGAGCTAATCTATTATAGCATCTGAATTCCCTCATCTGTAGTCCCTGAGACGCAATTAATCGATCAGGGCTGATCTGCTGATGAGAATTTCGTGATAACAGGTAATTACACGGGACATGCAGGTGTCAAATACGTTGCACACAATGGAAGACCAAGTTGTGAGAGTACACTGACTGATTGCCAACAGACTGTGTGGTTGTACTGTTGTATTGATGTGGTATGTAGTACTTCCAAAAAGCCATGCAAGGCAAGCCAAGCCAAGCAATTCACTCGATTCTCAGTAAGTATCCATCTATGTACTGCAGCTCGTAATATAACTCATTTGTAAAGCACAGATCCAAAATGAAATGGAGTTCTAATAATTTTCCAGCGAATGCACGGTGAATGTCCTCCTCCTGACTCCTGTATTTCGGTTTCCATCATATATGCACACACCGTGCTTCTGCTAAGCATCATTACATTTGCGTTGCACATGACGTAGAAAACGTAAAGGTTATTGTAGACTTGACTGATATCGCATTTGGTACTCAATAGGGAGTAGTGGATGTTTCGCTAACCACAAAGAGAACTTTCATGCTCAATAACCTAAAAGACTCGCTACTCAATAAAGTGCATACTTTAATTATAAGCCGGTGCGGATGCTGCTGTGCGCACAGCCATTACGTCAAAACTAAAACTGGGCCTGCAGTTGATACTATTCTAGTCTCTGTTTCACAGTAGAACAATGCTAGTCCACAGTAACTGATCTGAATGCTGCTAAAAAACGTGAGTCATATGCACCATACATTTAATATTAGAAACTAAGCACGAGTATAAAGAACAGTGTGACACTACGGGTGAGATAGTGACATTGTGTAGTCCATATGTGCAATAAAGTGTAAAGCATCGTAGTAATGTCCAGAAACCTTTCACTTTGACGTATGTAACAGGATACGTAAGTATGTTAAAAGTAACTGTGAGTCTGTGTCGCACTCACTGTTTTACATTGTGGTGACACAATCCGCTGGACTGCATGAGAATGACTAGCAAACTTGGTTATTTATTTTAAGCCCCATTTGTGTATTTTGTGGAGACAGAGTCAGTTCACGGTCAAACTTGATGGTGCAATACTTAAGGTCTGTCTGGTTGTGCATGTGCACTTAATGCAAACCTCATCGTCAGCATGCTCCAGTTTCTCTCAAAATATAAAAGCTCCGCTGCACCACACTACTAAACCCTTCTGATATTTTTATTACCAGCATTAAGCCATGCTATTACATTATACTAGTAGAGCAGATCTAGTATATAATGGGAGAGAATATATTCTATTTGGCTTACCATGCAACTTCAGACTGTTATGTGCAACTTTATGCACTTTGCGTTTGCAGTGCAACTGAGAAATCGATAGTATCATTCTAATAAAAAAAATGCAACATCCTGTAAAAGGAATTTCTCTATGATATTCACTTTCTTTGTATGGAAATGTTAATTTGGGTAGGCAAAATATCAGTGGGCTGACATTTACAGCAAGAGTTAGGCTGAAGTTATTGTAACACTACTGAAAGAAACCAACAAATTCGGTAAGCACGAATACATTAGCATATTATTGTACGCTAATGAGACCATGTGCATTTCCTTATAGGAAAAAATAGAATGTTTTAACATGGACAGACCATAATCGGCTAAAAATACGACAAGTGTATGACAGTCGGCAGTGCCTTTTCTATGTTATGAACTTTTCATGGGCTTTGCATATGATTTCATTCATGTATAATTTTTTTAGAGGTTTCCTCTAATAAAGGCCACGGTTGGTTGACTGATGTTTGCATGTTAGTCTAGACTTTAATGGAGGAGAAGTGAGCAGCAGCGTCGACTTGTAGCCATAAAAATAGGAAAACNAAATAGTAAAACTGTGTCTTGTGCACAAGCCAAGCAAATGTAACGATTTACAATTCCAATTCATGTTATTAGTATGTCAGAGCTGTGGAGATAGTCGTTGGACTGATTAATGAAACCCATTGAATACGATTCTTTAATGAGAGGAAGCCGACGATATTCACGGCTTAATGGTTCGTCGCGAACTCCAATCAAAGATAGCAGCTAAAAGATAGCAAAACTTCACGGGACAGTCAATTTGCAGCAGCGCTTGATTGTCTGCGATTTTACTGAATGACAAATATCTGCTGCTAATGACATTCAATATAAATTCACTTGATTTCATTCACTCTTTCTCTATGCTTTGGCAATGCTGACATTATTACCAACCTCATTGTTAGTATTAGTTAGTTAGCAAAGCCATAACCGCTGCTACTGATTTATTTTTGCTGACAGAAAACAGTAGTAGCCCTGCGAGCCATATCTTTTGTATGCTGGCGATGGGAGCCGCCGGGTTGTATGTCGTTCTTTTAAAATAGAGGATTATTAATTACTGCCTTTCTCAGGGTGCAGAGTGAGATGGAGAGATACAAGCAAAAACGGTCACATGGAATATAAAGGTACCAGAGGGTTTATAAGCCTTATACAAAGGTATATTACAGCCATATTTCGGTATATGTTCACAATCAGTAATGAAATGTCAACTTATTCGGCGTGGTAGCAATGGGAAAGTAGGTAGGTTGTAATTTTGTGTGCTTGTGTGCCACTGCAGAATAGTCGATATATTTAATGAAGTGATATATTGTGCAGATAAGGAAGGAGATAGTGAAAAAACACGACGGGAACAGACAACTTTCTGGTGATTGTGAACGCTCAACGGGGACATTTTCATTAAGAATGGAAAAGGAAGTGAATGAAATGAGATGACATTGCTAATGAAATATGTGGCTGTAGTGTGTGGGGTGTGTGAAATGTCGTTAGGCAGATGAGTAAAACTGGCTCATAACAGACGTGTGTCGCTCGGCTGCCGCAGTCCTGCCACTGACATGAATCAATTCTTTGGAATGTCGTAGTAATCTAGGCTAAGAATCTTCTACGCCTCTTTGCATCCACATTCAATGTATGTAATAAGTATCTTATGTAATAATAATATGCTGTGCACGAGAAAAGTGTACATATAGAATGTGCCGCTCTATAAGTACAAATAGTTGTGAGCTTGACTCGTGAAATAAAAATACATAGCTAGTAGCAAATAGTACGTAAGATTGAACGAGAAAAAAGGAACAGGAACAGTTGCAGAGGTTATGTTAAAGATTAGGCTATAGATTTTCTTACCGTGTAAATAATATTATTTCGATCTGCTTAAAGGTCAGAATTTCCGTGTTTCCATGTTTTTCCTGAATATTTATTTGTTAGCGAGCGAGCGTGGTGTTGGAAGGCAGGAAATAATATAGAAATGACACATTGTGGACAACAAAAACGCTACTTTCTGTGAACAGAGACAAGGGACTATGGACAAGAGAGTCAAGGGAGTGTCACAGTGACAATACACACAATAATGTCCAGACTAACTAAATCCGAGATCCTTGTCACAATCAGATGCAGAGCTCATTGTATCCCTGCATTGTGTAGGCGTGCAAATAGCCATTCCGAAGGGCACCTGCGACCCTACACTAAAGTACCCACCATCCACCGCCAACTCGCATGTACATTCTGCTCAATCCCGTCTAATCTTTATAGGCCTCCTGTGCCCCTATTCCTTATGACGTTGGAAAACATGATATTTCACCAAATTCCTAGTTTGCTGTCGTGTCGCACAGATTTGTCTCCACGTCGACTCGCATTTACTATTGTTGATTGTCAGATGAGTAGTGGGCTTTATGCAACTATTAAATTATACATTCTACTTTTAATGCTTAATGGCCGTATTGGTGACTGAAATGGTGACTCTTGTGGAGAAACATTTATTACTGCGCCGAAGGGTTTGCCTCTTTATAGTGACAATTTAATGGGCTCCCGCAAACAACTGCAATTCTGATATGTATAAAGTGATGAGAATGTATATCTGTTAATTTTTCCATATTCTGTGCCTTAGCACCTCAGTTATATAGTATACATTGTCCGAGAAGAGAATGGAATGATGTAGTAGATGGCTATTGCGGAGAACGTAAAGTGGCTACATTGTCTGTGCGCCGACATAAACAGTCAAGTCAATGCATTTGGAAGACAGATGTGGGTAATGCTTCGTTGAGCCTAAATCTCATATGAAAACGAAAACAATTTCGTCTACTGGTCCTGTGGGTGAAAATGTGTGCTGCTGGTGTACTTGCCTTGCACCAAAAACTGATAACCCTACATTGTATACAATTCCAATCCAGATGAGATATAAACAGACATGGGAGTAATATCACGTGTCTTCAGTTCAGCAGAGAATAAATGTCCTTATTACACGTATGTGCTGTTGGAATAATGCGTATCGCTTAATTGTATCTAATATAAATAGGCAATATAAATAGCTCCCTCATAATATTTGCTATAGAGATTGACTCGGATAAAGGTAATTATTTGAAGAGTTCAGTATACAAAATTCTTACTCCCACACACTCGGGCGAGTATCTAGAGCGTAGTAGGTACTGGTATTAATGGTAGTAAGAGTGGCGCGAGGCAACAATGGGCCCCATCAGCAGCTGCCATTTGACGTAAAATGTCATTTATCTTCCGGTATATAGATACTAAGGCTTTGACTTTGACTCAGGTTCTGTTCTCACTCTCATGTTGTGTCATGTAGAGCTTTCCTCCGTTAGTCGCGTATTAGCTTGATTTCCAGTCAAGTTCCCTCTAGTTAAGATCTCACTGACAATATTGATACTTAGTTAGAGAGCGCCGTTGTGGCAGCAGTATAATAAGTACTACTGGTTGACACCAACAATCAAAAGTATTTCATATTGTAGGGCTCTTTCTCTCTGTATGTTAAATAATATAAAGAACTAAGTGTTTGGTTAAGGTTGCAATCATTAGTCAGAAGGGGACGGACTGACAACGCGTGTATTATATGACTAACACAACGTGATCGCTCTTAACTGCCATGCCAGCCAAATCCTTCAACAACCTAAACTCAAATGACTCAAAATTATTTATTTTTGGCTCTTGTAGTTCTATTCAAGTCTGCAAATAGGTCTGGGATATATTTATACACGCACAATACGTTTTTTTATCTAGAGAGTCAAG
>JABASC010003428.1:0-14200 GCA_019776185.1 Plutomurus gul
TGCACTTTACCCCCTTTTACTTCGGAACGATCCAACATCGAATCAACGTTACTTTCGTCGTCTTCTTCATTTGTATCTGTTGACTCCTGCTCTCCTCGTGTGTAGGTGCTTGTATCTCCATAGTGTACGAAATCCATGTGTCTCTTCAGATAAGGTTCTTTTGCAAATCGTTTCGTACACAGACCACAACTATAATATTTATGGTTCATCGCGCCTCTATAAAACGTTGGAAAAATATTAAATACGGAATTTCAAAAAATTATTAATACAGATTTTTGGAAGGATAATTGAATTTCAAATGTGTTAAAAATACTTACTTGTGGCAAAATGATTTAACAAGACAATGAGCTTTATTTTTTACAATGTTTGGTGTAGTCACAGTCGGAATATTGGATTTGGTAGTTTGATTTTCTGTAAACTTTTTTCTATGACGTTTCATGTGTTTAACGAGGGATGCTTCATCAAAAAATTCTGTCTTGCACAGTTTGCAAAGCAAATCTGATTTTTCACAGCTTTTGGTAACAACCTTTGAAGTAACATTTTTCTCAACATCTATGAATTCAAAAGACATATAAGGATTCTTCGTTCTCTTCGTTTGCGATTTAAGTTTTGCATTTCGTAAGTTTTGAGTATTAATTTGCGCAGAGCCTTGGTGGCACTTTAAAGAATGTCTTTCTTTATCTCGTTTTTCGGGAAAACCGTCACCGCATACTTCGCACAAGTAAGGGAAATATTTTATGTGATCGCGAAGAATGTGCGCGTTTAGGGCACGATTCGATTTGAACACTTTCGTACTGCACAAGACACATTTGAATTTTTTCAATACCACGTGAGCCCTGTTCATATGTATGTGCAAACCAGCAGATTTAGCAAACGTTGCGGTGCAGAACGGACAGCGAAATTGATGGTCTTCTTCATTATTCGGGCGCTCTGAATTATATTTGGAAATTTGTTCATCACTTAGTTGCGTCAGCCTTATTTCAGGAATTAGCGATTCATCTAATATCAACTCTTTCAACTCTGTCACATCAGTCAAGTCCATTTCAGAATTATCAGGTAAGGGCTGTGGGATTTCCTAAAACAAAATAATATTATGGTAAAAGTATTATTGTAAGAAAAAATGAATGTTGTTAAAATAAAACCTGCTGCTGGGTAAAGTTGAACGTGCTTTTAGTTTACAAACACGTTAACAAAAGAGACAAAAGTAGAGTGCTTTCAATCACTGTTACCACTTATACTTATAATAATTATAATTAAAATGAAAACATATTTAAAAGCAGCGGCCTTTCCACTTGAAAGAAAATCTTACCTCTTTTACATAAACCAAACAATTGGCGTCTTTTTCACGATTTATATTGACAATGGAGGAAATCACGGATTCCAAGTTGTTTGTATGCATTCTTCTCTTTGTGTTAGATAAATGAGTGTTTGTTCTGTGACATCGAAGCTCATCAAAAGTTGTAAACTCAGCTCGACATTGTTGACAAACATGAGCCTTCGGTTCCTTTATTTTGTGCTCCTTTTCCAAGTGAAATCGTAACAACGACGGCGTCCAGCATTTGTAACTGCATTGTGAGCAACAATGTGGATCATAGGCAATTTTATCGTCCATTGTTCATATTCCCTAAAATGTATAAAAAAGAGGAAAATATAAATCTTTGTTTAGCCATAATACATTATTATTTAAACGACAAGGGAAAACACATTAATGACGTTATCAAAAATTGCGATTCAACCCTCCTCCCCCTACAAGGGGAATTAATGACAATGACGCCATCAAAAAGCTACTGTAATCATCAATTTGACGTAATTTGCAGTTATTAATGATTGATATTGGTACCAACTACCAACATCAATTTTAACCCTTTATATACCTTATTACATGGCTGGCTGGTCATCGAATTGTCTGGTCAAGTGATGACGTCATTAATGAATGTTCCCTACGTGATTGCTTACATGCACTAGTAGACTAGACTATAACGGGTCAACTAACAACTGACAAGTTAGATAGTCAAGTCTATGTTGCCACAAAAAAGTTACAAAAACCTTCACCACATTAACCATTCACGTCACGGTTACTGCAAAATATGAAATGAAGTCACACGTTGTACAAGTCAAGTCACTGTTAATTAGCTCTTGGCGGTGCGAGACTAATATTTATAGATAATTAAAGCAATTAGATAAATATATTATTAACTCGGAATTTAGATTTAACGATTAGATAGTAATCGTAATGGCAAGTAAATCACAGGCAGACGACAACTGACAGCTGGACATGACATGGACACAACTCATCAATCACACTAATATTCCGTGAAATACCGATTTCGCGCGTCTAATGAATTACCAATGAATTCTGGATGATTTGAATTGTTTTGCAATTATCTTACATTGCCGTCATCACGAACTGAGACTGTTTGTGAACAAAGAGAACAAACACTTGTAACTATATTTTATACATATAGGGGAAAAACTTTATTGTCTTCTGAGTTGACATTACAACTTTGCGGAAACAACACAGAACTTACATGAATTAATTTTTAGCATTACATTTCACAAAAATTAATATAAATATTTTGAATTGTATTAAATGTTATTTGTTCACATAGAAGAGTACAGGTGATTTGTGTAATATCTGACAGGAACCTCACAAGAATCGAAATAACCATATCGTGAAGTAGTCCAGGGTTCAGTTTAAATTGATGTATAAATTCCTCCACTTGTTTAAAACAATCTCTGCTCTGTGCTTGTTATGGGATTGTTCCACGTGCTCCGGCTCCAAATAGGAGGCCTATCACTTCAATTTCCTCAATATATTTAAATTTAAAATTTTGAATACATGGTTCATATTTAATAGTTTCCTTTTCAGTATTTACTTCATTTTATGATATTGTTAAAAAAATAGTGAGAACTAGAATTAATAATTCCATAACGTAAATACCGGTAGATCATTTTCATTTGTAATGTAAATTCTTGCACACATTCTTTTAAGATCAATGAAAATTCGTAAAAATTTTAAAGGTACATAATGGAAATCGAATGGAGTCGGATAGAGCTCATCAGCTACATTTTCTGCTAAAGAGTTTACCCAATATTACGTAGAGCAATGAATTATATAAAGAAACAGCAGGTGCAAGTGCAAATGTTTTCGCACCTGTTGTCATTTTCTAATTAAGGTGAGTTTTTTAGCACTCTCTTTGTCTCTAGTAGTTCGCAAGCAGTGGTTTAGTCTCAGATCTCTCTGGGGAGGGCTTAATCATATTTGAAAAATTTTGTGCCACTTATGTATGGTGTACATTTGGGGCTGTGGCCACGAACCCCTAAAGCCCCACGAGCGCCACACCACTGGTTTGATTGGAAGTATAATGTTCGTACTATAATTAATTTTAGGGGCCATCATCTTTTATTTTGCTGTTGTGAAGGAATACGAATGTTAAAAAATACACCAGTTTACTTCAGAAGATAAAAAATAAAATATTGTGTGGAATAATATAACCTAAATAACCAGCACAAGACGCGTATTCGGAGGGGCACATCCCTCCCACTAAATGTTATTATTTTATCATCAAAATAATGGCAAGGGTTTCCCGGTATCTGTATTAATGTAAATTTATTTAGCTTCTTTCTATACGAACCTGAGTAATTGTACCAAATGGTGCATGTTATTATGTCATTGAATTTTTGGTAATTATCGAATGCACATCGTTCCATTAACCTTGACTTTGCAGTCCATATTATTCTTAGGTGGAAATGTTTCTGAATTGCAGAAAAACATTATTAATTATAATACGCTTGCCTGTATTTTCCTAGCGAATATTACAATGTGACATCTGCAAATGACAATTTTATATATATTTTATGTATATGAACCGAAGATATTATTAAGAATCGTGTACAGTTTTGCTATTCAGTCTCCCTTGCATTGAAATACAAGATTCTTGTTGCAAACATGTCTTCTGTGTTTTTATTTTCATTTCTAGCAGTCATAAGTGTTTATGGGTTAAATTTCGTCTCTGCAACTGAGGACGTAAGATAAATACTGATGTATATGTATCTAAAATAAAAATGATTCAATAAATACGGAATTCCAATTTAGGATAGCGATATTTTGGATGAATTGAAACATTCGAAGACTCTTTTACCAGGTGTTAAAATCGCGGACAAAAAGTTAACTCGTGAAGAGGGGCAAATCATTTACGAAGATAAATACAACGGTTATTTTAAACCCAGCCCAGGTAATTTGTACACATTGCCCAAATATATCAAAGTATAAAAAATGTTTGTATTAATTTAGGGAAATTAAATATTTTCCAGGTTGTTCTTTTAAAGCGGACGGTTTGAAAGAAGGAGACTATGGAAATATTAGTTCGCCACAATATCCCAAAGATTATCCAGCGCATCTTGACTGCCTCTGGAGAGTGGAAGTAAAAAAAGCTCACAGAAAACAAATTATTGCATTATTTGAAAGAGCTTATCAATTCTTTAAATTCTTATAAATTAACAGAGTGAAAATGGAACAAAACTTCGAGGGGTATTTTTTGACTTTGAGACACAACCAGCAGGAAACGGCACAACGGGAGATGTTGTGTATTTGTCCAAGGATGGGGCATTCAGCAGTATCTACAGGTGTGAAAAAAATCTTTCTATTAATTTATGAGAACTGTTCTCGTTAATGTGTAATGTAAGACGAGATTTTTATTTTATTTTATTGATATTTTTAGAATAGTAGGAGACTTGAATGACAACACTCCTCTGGTGTTAGAATCAGATAAGAATGAAATGATTCTTCGCTTTAGATCGGATATTTCGGAAAATCGACGAGGGTTCAAATTCCTTTACACAGTAATTACATTTTATAATCCACTATTTAATTTTACACGAGTAAAAAATTAGTTTACATTCTTTTAGTTTTAAATTAACTACGCTTGTATAATTTTGTTAGGTAGAAAAAGATGATTCGACGGTGGAGGAACAAACCGCCTACGATGGTACGCACATTATTTTTTTTTTGAAATACGCTTTGTATATAGTATTGCGTTTAATATACGTTTCATTAACCTCAAAGGTATTTGTGGGAAAATTAATAACCCACCTGAAGAAGATTCTTCCAGAGTTATTGGCAGTAACCCCACGAAGCCGCATCAATATCCGTGGATGGTAAAGTTTTATTATTACGCTGCCCCAATCATATATGTACACGTTGCTTGCTGAGACTGCCTTGGAGCTGTCTGTTCGCAAGGGGGCAATGTGACAATGAGTAATTCGATAAGAATTGTCAATAATCTCCCACTACAAGAATCAAAAACTTCAGATTTTTGGGAAAATTTTAGAAACTACAAGTGGTTTGGTAGTCTATGCTCAGTTAACGCATACGCAACAATAATTGTCTCAACTCTCATTCTCACAATGCCCATGTGATGTAATAAGGAAGAATCGGAAGAATTAATAGTCACCTATAATAAACGATTACAGGTTGGCCTTCTCATTGATGGAGCATCCTTTTGTGGAGGTACCTTAATCGATAACCGCCACATACTGACGGCTGCACATTGTACCTATAGGTAGGTCGTGGTCAAACCTTACTTACATCTATAGAGAAGTTTACGGTAAAAGACCCTTTTTTAATTAGGTCCAAGAGAATTGCTGTCATAATAGGAGCCCACAATTTAAGTGAACCCATCGAACCGTCAAGAAGGGTGGCCAGAATTACGGCAGAAAATATTTTCACACATCCAGACTACATTTTTGACGAAAACACACTGACACATGACATCGCAATTCTGCGACTTCCTAAGCCACTCACCTATACAGGTTTAATTTTACTTTGTTTTCTGTTTAAAAACATTTTGAAACAGAACCAATTTTTATACTACACTTTTTCATTTGATTTTGTGTCGAATTCAGATAAAATAAGTCCAATTTGTTTGCCAACCCGCCGTCAAATGAAATACGCCAATGTTGAAGACGTCGTTCAATTATCCGGATGGGGAAAGACTTCTGATGGTATCAGTTTGCAATACTGAATTTATTTTGAGGAAATTTTTAATTTATTTTAAATTGTTTTAATTGTAATAACAGATGATCCTGGTATTTCCTCAGTGCTTCAGCACACGAAGCCTTCCACCGTTATGACTAACAAAGAATGTCGATTGTATTTTGAGCATTATATCACCGGAAATATAATGTGCATGCATGCCACACCTACAAACGCTGGCTGTCGCGTAATTCCATTCTACTTTCTGAAAATTCAACAAAATATTCAAATATTCTACATAGATGAAAATAATTGGTGGTAGTTTTACAATCGCTTCATATTTTTTAACAATTTTAGGGAGACAGCGGTGGGCCTCTGTTTAATATCGTGAAAGCAAGTGGGGAAACACCCGAGCACGCTGTACAGTATGGTGTCACGTCTTTTACTGGAATCTCTTGTGAGGAGGGTCTACCCTTTGCCTTCACTCGAGTTACAGCTTTTCTTGATTACGTTGAAGAAATCACAGGAAGAAAATTGTAATATCCGAGGCATCTATGTTTTCATACATATTACCTTTGCAACTAATTTCGCGGTGAAATAAAAATTGCATTCCAATGCTCTGTTGAACAGTGAAAAAATAAATCAGACACTTTTTGCCATCCAACAGGTGCTACAAGCTGTTTTAAATGTTTTACATGTTTCTTTATGACACTGAACGGTTTAACAAGGATTAACATGTCAACATACAGTAATGTATGTTGTAAAGCCCCTTGTGTGAAATGTATGTGGCCCTAACTTTTGTTTTATGTGCAAGGGCGAGACACTGAACGGTTTAACAAGGATTAACATGTCAACATACAGTAATGTATGTTGTAAAGCCCCTTGTGTGAAATGAATGTGGCCCTAACTTTTGTTTTGTGTGCAAGGGCGGTATAGCTGACTGTTACACTTGTCCTAATACATTTGGTTTACGACATTTGAAAGAATATTCAGTTTCCCTGCACTGTGTATTAAACAACACCACAAGGTGCTCTTTATGCAAGGAAGGAATACATTTTAAGTTTTTCTCATCCGGGCTGATTTTTCATTTCATGTCCCTTTACAAAAATGTACAACTTCTATTTTCCTTACGTTTCCCAATCTTCAGTAATTTTTTCCCCAGTTTTGAACGGGGAATTTGGAAAATTACAAATTCTAAAGCCACAGTCTTACATTTAATTAGCCAGCATAGCTTTAGTAATAGGGAGTGTGCTTCCAGAAATTGATTCTGTGTTGATAGGGCTCTTCCCTCATAAATGGATTCAGTCCAATATCTAAAATTCTCCGCTCAGGCATACGGAATTGCTCCCATACATCCGCCAGGCTAATCTCATTCTCATGTTGACTTAGGTCATAAAAAGGAATCCTGTAAAATACAAACCCATACACGTAANAATCTCATTCTCATGTTGACTTAGGTCATAAAAAGGAATCCTGTAAAATACAAACCCATAAATGAGATCTGCATTTTCGGTGTCGATTTCTGAAATATTTCTCCACATGATCCTAATAGACTGTAATAAATATACGTAATCTCACCCTGTGAGTGCAAAGTTTGTCCATAGCGTCGTCATTTGGTCAACGATATTATAGTCTGTGTTTTGAGGACTCTGAGGGTAGAAATACTCTGTACTGTTAAACAGATACTGGATATCGTCCAAATGCATCACACCTTAAAGCAAGAAAATCCTTGAAAAACTGCATCGCATGAGAAAATGTAATATGACAATATGACAGATACCCCACTGTGCAGTAGGAAGGAGAAATTTCTCAGGAACACCATGGTCTCCCTTATGACTGAGAAAGTATCCGTACACGGGAGCAGAAGTCCACTTGCTATGATAACTCCATCGATTTGTGAAATGGGACGTAGAAAAACAAATCTCCCAACATCTATAACACAAAAGGGAAATATTGGATTTCAAACATTTAAATGATAAAATCTGTTGGGGTTATAATTATTTATTTATTTATTACTCAAACGAAACGAAACGAGATGCTTTCGAGTATACTAAACTCTGTAACGAGACACAACCTTCTCAATGTGCATCGCAAAATCGCAATTACTCAATGGTCTAATTTCCGACCAACCCCTCTCTATTAGTATCGTATGCACTAAATGCACTTTATATTTTGTTGCTCTTTCGTATGCTGCGTAGTTAGTTTTCACGAGCTGTGACAGAGACCAGTACTTATAGCTTTTAGCATTCGCAATTCGCACTCCGACCTTCAACCAAAACCGTTTCACATACCCAGAAAACAATTTAACACCAAAACCAAGCAATAAAATTTTATGACCCTTCCCGAATTGAAGTGCTGAGCATATATTAGAGCGTTGAGCAGTATTACAGCATAGAATTATATATTACGAAGATAAGATATCCACATAGTACCACTTGTATAAGAAAGTATTCACTATTTTGTATACAATGTGTAGAACTGACCCTGCCAAGACCTTGCAGGGACTCATAGCCTGAGAGGGAGGGTTGTCCCAACGATCCCAAATAGAATTTCTTAATTTTATCCGTCGTGTCCGTGTCACTTTCGTTGTACATGAGAACGGTCGGAATTGCCGAGTCGGCACTCTTCAGCAAAGATGACGCAGCGAATGGCCCCAAGTAAGAAACTGTGTATAAGATTTCCTTATTACTACACACAACACAACCACAACCAATAAAAGAGTGCGTGCATTTATTTTCTGTATGCTTTTACGGAGACTGAAAAGATCCCCTTCGTCTTTGGTGACTCCTGTAATCCAAGGAATGTTTGCAACTTGGCCCGTCTCATATAGAACCTCCGGTTTAGCACTCAGCAGCGCATTTTCATGATTGTGCTCAATCACAGGACCGAATAGTGTCTGAGGATATTCCATCCATTTCTACGTGTAATCAGAAAAATTGTCACAGTATAGAATGCAACATATAATTAGTAATTTCATCTGTCAGAACTAGCTTACAAAGAGATCGTATTGTGCAGACACTAAAGTTTTTGCTGGAATTGAACGGAGGCAATCTACTAAATTCACTCCTCGGTCCGAGCATCCTACGTTTACGACCAATTTCTCTGTGAGTTCCCTCACGTACGGTGCAAACACCCAATGACAGAAAGCCGATCCGCTTTGAGATATCCCGCTGAATAATTTCCCTATATTTACAAACAATAAATATTCACAAATAATGAATTGGCCCACATGAATTACTCAAATATGTAATATTTAATTAGTCATAATATGACACGTACACTTTGTCCGTTGTGACATCATGTGAATATGAGTGGACGCTGCACCCGCCGATTGGCCAAATAGGGTGATCCGACTGCGGTCACCCCCAAAAGCTTCAATGTTATTGTACACCCAATCAATAGCCATCGCCTGGTCCTTAAGTCCTATATTTCCCGGCAAACGGTCATCTCCGGTGCTCAGGAATCCTTTGTAAAAAAATGTTGAATTGTAGTATTAGAATATATATTTTACAATTTTAACTGTACTTTAATTTGTATTGTGGTGTAGTGGAGGGATGATGTAATTTATGAGGTCACGGCTAACCAAGAGATCCCAGACGATAATTGAATGTGACCAGTACGATATCTTTGTCCATTAGGTATGCCGGTCCGTAGTGATTGCCTGAGCCATGATAGAAACTGCCTCCGTGCACCCAAATCATTACGGGTCGCTTGCGTATGAATCTACTGTGCCCAATGTCCTGTGCATGAAATAATGTTGTAAATTACTGATGTTCAAGTAAAATGGTTTCCAAAATTTATTTTGAACATTTTTCCTTTACAAGTGACTTACTTCAGTGTAAACATTCAAATAAAGGCAATCTTCTTGACCGACCACATTGTAAAATCTCAAAGGATCCATTTGCATGCAAATTGATGATTTTTTCACTGCCTCAAAGCGCCCCACCAATCTTGATCTTTCAGGATCCTTCAGAGGTTGAAAACAATATTATTACTGATTGCATTATGTAATTTAATTCTCATCGCTTCACTAACTTTATATCTGAGGTTTCCAATCGGAGGTTCTGCAAAAGGGATTCCCTCAAAAGCGGAGAATCTTCGACCACGAACAGTTTTCGAGTGGTAGCCGACAAAAGTAGTAATATTTCTGTACCTGTCTGCTAATGAAACTGTGGGTGGCAAGTGTTGATAAAAGTTATTGTGGTGTCCGATTCCTCTTGCAAAGCCCCGATGAGAAATGACGACAGGAGGGTCTTCGGGGACGGTTGCGGGAGGGAAGGACACATCACAAACAGCGTACGTACAAATCAGTCCGAACAATCTTGTAACACTCAACGTCATTCTCTCTTTCGAAAACGTGCATTAAAAAGCACACCGAATGCAGTTAAACTGTCTGTGTGTTGTTAAACTAACATTTTCTGTTATAATGATGAATAATTTTCTACGTAGGGCCTTTTTGAGTGTCAATAGTTCTGGGGTTATGTATTATCCTGAGATCAATATCAAATAATGAGACTTGAAACAAAGAATGCAGTGTAAAAAAATTAATTGTTCGTTTCTATTGAATTATAAACAAAAACCATGTGAATATTATCTAATTGGGCACAAAGTATATAAATTGCACAATAAATAAAAATAAAACAAACTCATTTGTGTATTTAATGTAATGATGGTAAAGATATTTTTAGAACAATAATTATGCAAAGTCAAAGTCATATAAGACCAAGGTGCAATGTTTCATACGAACTGCATGGTCAAACATTTGTAAGTTCATTCAAACAAAACATGAATTTATCAAGTGCAAAGTGTGGGGAAGTAAGTACATCACGCATGCTAACTTTGTATAAGCCAATGATATATTTTTATCCAATTCCTTGTACGTCCTTACATTGTACGGTGTCTGCATAACGTAATTCTTCTATAATCTCTTGATAATTCCACAATGAAGTAGTGAATCAGTCAAATTCGTCTAATTGTAAGTAGGAAAATGTGTGTATACTAACAAAACCAATCAAGGTCCGTCACTTGTAATGGCTAAGGAGAAACAAGCGTTAGTTCCACTCGGAACCAGGTTTTCATATGCAAATCCGGATTCTTCCATTGTAGTGTAGCAATCCCACGTATTGCAGCAGAGATATTCACTCAGGATTGCTGAATGGCACATGTAAACAAGTATTGGGGAAAATTAATTGTTGCGAAAAACTAATTGTGATGAAAAATTGCACAAAAATTTGTAAAAATCATTTTATAGTTTAAATTCTTCGTAATTCATTGTATTCTGGTAGCAGCACTCTCACAAACTACAATGAGCACTAAAACCTAGCAAAAAAAATTCTCGTTAGGATCAGCTAAATGTTTATGCTAATGTTACGGGGATACATCTTTGTCTTTTTAAAGATGAAAATGTGTTATTTGAGAGTTTGTACCAATTTCGTCAGCGCAGTTTCTGATGGTGGCTACTAATATTTTGCATTGCGTGCTCTTGCAGTACATCTAATAAGGGGTATATCAAGATTTTGTCTCTAAACCATAAATAATTACGTGGTGCACCTAATGCTAATAATAAGCATCAAAAGCAGCAGCTCTAGATTGTTTCAAGGCGAAAATAGGATAATGTAGGAAATGCGCCATTCAGTTACGCTTGTAAGTTGTACGCATATATACTAAATGTAGGATTATTTAATTGTGTACGCACAAGCTGTATTTCGCTCGTCTATGTATCAGCAACGTTTAAATAAGCATCTAGTACTACAATAAGTATGAACTGTTTTGTTAAAATTGTGTTAATAGATAACGTAATGTATTGTTGCACTATAAGTGGAGAACTAGTGGTGTTGTGTTGTAGGACTCTATTGTGAGATGTGTACATTAGTGTGACTTTGTACCTACATAGTATCAAGGGGATAAATCAAATTATTAACACTGTACAGTGTCACGCAGAAATTAATTGTTATTACACAATACAATCCTTCAGACAATGCAAATTAGAGTGGATATAATATAATGTAACAGGTGGTTGACTGAATTGTGTTCTAATATTTTCATCAAAATAATGACGTTTTCATAATTTTGATTGTGTCACTAGTACAAGGGACGCGCAACTATAAAAATATCGCACTTGTATTGTGGTGTACTGTACTGTAAAATAATTATTGTGTTTTTTGCGAATTTAGTATATGACGATAATGATGCTCTTTCTAGACTCACTGTCAAGTCTAGAAGTACCTGAACAACAATTATTTAATTATTCAATTTATTGTGGCATTTGGCAACCGGATACCGGTAAATCGTCTCTGGAGGATCCATAAAAAGCCAAAGGAGATTTCTTGAGAATTCGTATCACGCACAGTGAGACTTCGTATCATATGTACAGAGGAGGGTGTCAGCATGGGAATTCTTCCGAGAGACTCCACTCCATTCACTCCATTGATTTTACAGATGACGGCATCTTCGTTTTCACTGTTGTATCGACTGCGACACAATATCAGGAAAAGAGAATTCGTTCCAAGTTCTTTCTAACTTCTACATGGTACTAATATTCAAACAATTGTGAAAAGTTGACGAATTCCATCTAATGCAAAACTACATAAGGGTTAAATTGTTTTAAGTTAGCAGCATTTTCAATTTTTTGGGATTTTTATGGGCGGAACAAATATTCGGCTAGGCCTGGTAATAGGTAATTTCCAAATTATGTTACAGATGCGCATTGAATTGCTAATGAATTATTACATAATCCTACTGGGCATTTGAAAATAGTTTTATTGGGACATGCTGTACATAATTATGTACAGCATGTCCCAATAAAACTATTTTATATTCTGAAAGATTGCACTGTGCAGAAACATTGTATAGTACAGTGTGCATATAAATTGTAAGTCCAAAGATTACTCGTATATAAAACTGTGTTCAGTCTGAGAGATAAGATAATTTCAAAATCAGTATCACTATCTGTGTAGTTCATCACTAATTTGTCAAATCAATAACTTGATTGCAAGGTTAACTGAGATTTCAAACTAATTTCGACGTGGTAGACATCGACGTTGTATTACATAAATAATTGAATGTAACTTGAATGTATGGAAGAGCAGTACCTACAATAACGCACTGACGTCAATGGTTCGCCGTTGGTTGGACCCGATAGACAATAAAGCAACAACAAAATTCGTCATGCTATTGTTTTCACATATTTTTAATGAAATTCCGGTAAATGAAGGTTTTAAAAGTCATTTACAGCTTTAATCTGTTGACAATATAAAGTTATTAATCCATAGTTAGTTTTAATTTTTGCGTTTGCTTGCGTGTAGACACTTTTAAATAAAATGCATATATACTAACAATCAGAATGACAATGAGTACCAGTAGCCAGAGGTGGGCACTGGGCACAGAGTAGGCTACAGTTTAGCTCTGTCCTCCCTTCTACTTCCTATCCTTCCCATGCTAATTTTTAAAAATTGTTTTATTTAAAAACATCTTGTGCTGAAACGGGGAATTTTCATTTAAAAATTGGACAAGGCTGTAGCCTAGGTATTCTAGTGCTGGCAGCGCCACTGTTGAGTACATAATAAATATTATTCGTCAGTAAATTAATGGTGAAGAAGAATATTCCCGGGGACTGCATCTTAGATTCTGTATAAATTTCAAAATAGCACGCAAAACACAGAAATTGCATATTTTTCGCGGTTTTTTCGTCAATTGAAGTGTCCCTTAAATTCATCTACACAAATGACACCAGCCTAAAATGGAAAAAATGCACATTATTCGCAATAGGTTACATGTATTATGTATAATGGCCGCTGAAAACCCATAAGTGACATTTCAATGAAGTGTAACACATCAACTCAATTTTTATTGTAAATAAATGATTTTCATTGAAATACTGAAAAAGATTTTTAAAAGTGAGATTTGAAATGACATCATATTCATTTGGCCAGATCATTCCACATCTGAGCTAGCGTCATTATTGCCCATTGATTACATGTACTATAATCATAACAGCGAGATTAATAAAACTACATGCGGAACCATAGCTAAAGTATATATATATATATATATATATATATGTATTAGCTAAAAATGGTTATAAAGTCGAATAAGAGTGCAATGATGTATCAAATAAATACCTAATCATAATCACACTATCTTATCTGCAATGCCCTTGACGAGTCTATTGTATTGAATCCAGTTAGATAATATTTCACTCGTTCACTTTGTTTGGTAAAATTGTGC
>JABASC010003429.1:0-14200 GCA_019776185.1 Plutomurus gul
TATGATAGAATAGTATTTGCGGACTCTAGTTCCAGATTCAACATATTTATAAATTCTGTACAACAGCACATTCCTAATGTATTCCATTACTTATGACATATTCCAGACTTCACAACATATGAGATTACTGTATGTTCACATGGGCGTTTACCGTTTACTACATAATAATTAATCCCTTTGTCAAGGTATTATACATTTCAACACTAATACCGATGCTACATATCTACAAATACAGGGTAACAATGGTAATAAATGTAATAATTAAACTGAAAGGCAATGAATATGTGAAATTTACCATTGCACTTTTTCAACTTAAATTCACACACAATTCTATACTAATATTCACACGTATTTATAGGAATTTAAACATTTACAGATGTATTCTTGTTCCACGACTCATTTTATTACGAAATAGTTGAATATAAATCTTCGTTTAAATCGCGGTCCGTTTCTCGACCACATTTAACACGAAAGTGCATGATATGTATATATTTTCCCCCTTGCATGATGCAAGGGTGAAAAGCGTACATGTAATGCGATTACGTAGTAGGTGTAGCCATAAAAACTGAATGAATAACGACGGTAGAATATAGGCAGAGCAACGACAGACTGAGAGATGCAATAATATTAATAGTATTCTGCGTATAGGTAATATTATATCAGCCAGTATAATCTAACAAAGTGAAAGCATTACTAGCTCTGACGACATTTTATTTGAATACTGCAATGCGCATTCATATTCAAATTCCTTGGGTTCCCACTCCGTCTACAAGATCGTACTACTTCCATTTTCAAAAACATTATGGTTGCTGACCTCGTTTAGTATTATATTTTGTAGAAGGAATGAAGTTAGTATTCAATGTTTCAAATATACCTGTAAAACTCTAGGTTTAAATTTGTATGTAAATAAATTTTATGCTGAGGAACTCGCAAAATATTCATGTCGGAAATTTAGTCGATCGTCAACGTCAACCTGCTTAAAATGTGCAAGTTAGAAGCATAATAGTGCTTGAACGCCAATGAATATTTTCCAAATAATAACACAAATACAAATAAAGTGTATTGCAGATAGACAGCAGTACAATTGCAACCAAATAAAACTTCAAATGTTGTGTCTCCGGTGCAAGTTAAATGAAATATGAAGGGGCATTGTACGTCTACAGCGTAATTAATTACACATAACAGACTGAACACAATTTTCTATCTATTTATGCAGCACACACCTACTAAAGCTGCTGCAACGCGTAGGCACAAATATTATTACACATTGTAATATTGTGCAATCGTATTGGTCTCTAAAACATTCAATAGACATTTTTTCTATAAATGTGCAGACTGATTGATCACTAAAGATTTTATTATTTTGTTGAAATTGTTCACATGATTGGTGTACACCTACACAACTATATATCATATAGAACTATAAATATTTTAAATTTAATATGATATGGTGTATATTTCTCCGGATGACTTTGAGAGTAGAATTTACTGCTGAAAGCGTTTGCACTGTTTATGAAGATTAAGCAACTTTGATATTTTGACATCCGATAAAAACACAGTTCAGAAAGCGTATCGGAATCGTAAAAAGTTACGAGCCGTGTAATGCAGTAAAGGGGGCATCGGCATCCCTAAAAATAAACATGACCGCTTCAAGCTACGATAAGTTGCTGAATTAGGACAGTGGAAAATGGGAAAAAAGTTTTATTGCCATGATATTCTTCCTGATTTAAGATTTTAATATTAATTGGCTTTTCTTTTGATATTTTATGCATGGTGATGATGATGTGGACTGACTTTGGATTTCTCAATGAATTGATTTCACGGGACGACTGAATGACTCTTACAAAAGGGATGAAGATGATCGACTGTGACGAGCAGGAGCTGAAATTGCTGAAATACCTGATGGCCAACTACGATTCATCAGTCCGTCCGGCCAGTCATTACTCACTTCCCCTCTCCGTGAATTTCGACCTGGCTCTTCATCACATTATTGATGTTGTAAGTTTTTTCCCAGTCTATTTTTAAATTGGTAACTGGTAGATTTATGATTGTGTCTGCGGAAAATATTAGGTGGATACGATGGCCAATATATCCAATTACAGATGATTGAACCATAAAATAGTATATTTATTCTACGTATCTACGTCTTATTAGTTTTGACAGTCTTAAATGACTCACATTGTTGCAATACATTATGAGTGTACCTTCAAAATGGCGAAAATGTTTACTACAAGTGTTTCCAATTCATAAATCACGTACAGATGCATAAAGCCGTTTAACTAACAGAAGCTTCTACTTATCAATAAATGACAGTTGAGAAATGTTCCAGCTTTGTAGGATTTACCTTACGTATTTCTATGTCGTGTGGGTGTAAATCAAATCATAGTTTCACGAAGACCGAGTGGCAAAGCTGATGGGCTTCCCAAGGCGATTCCCCTGTCTTTTACATAAAGCAGACACTTAATATAAAGGCAAAATATCCGAATATAGAGAAAGCAATGTAATATCGTATTACTATTACCGAATAGGGAACAACAAGTAGGATAGGCTTTAGGATCATGAATAGTATTTGGCAATACACAATAACTCTTTGTGAAATATGCAAGCGGAAGTACCGTTGATGATGTAATCGTTATCTTGAAGATTATCTTTCAACAGCGACCCAATTCAATATAAAATCTAGTTTAGTGGTAATAACACTTTTGTTATCTAGGAATCTTGTCTGAAGTCTCGCGAATTTCTTCAGACAATGGCACAATTAATTTTTATTTTTTCCGTCTGATTTCATTTAAAAAATTCTTCAATCCTTAGTATTTTTATTACCACACAAAAGAATTGTGTCAGGTATAAAATCATGTACACACGAAGCTGAAAGGCAGAGTAACTGTATAATAAGATTGTCTGACCTCCTTTGTTAACATTTTGGTCGTTCACCTATCTCAAAGTGTTAGAATATCACAGAAAATTACAGAAAGTAAAAATCGGGCCTATTTTATGATGTCGCCATCTTTGCTGTAATTTGTTGGTTGTATGGAGAGAGTCCTTTTGGTGGTAGCAGACAATTGAAAACGGGATTTGTTCTGCCTTGAGTTATTATTAGGAGTGGTCCGGAGTTCCAGGACATTGTGCAATAAATGCCTGGCCGGGATACTACTGCACTTTATGTCATATATGTGTACTAAACAGAAGAGAAAGTCGAAGACGCTTAAACTCACAATCAGTTTCCTTTGCAAATACTAAAATCTCATCCTCTCATTGAATGCACAGTGTAATATCTGTATAGTGTAGAGACACATTATAATAAAACTTAATATTCTTTCAGGTGATATTTCACAGAACAGAGTAGATATAATCTTATGTCTCTCTATGAGGGAAACTTATTATTTCGGATAAAATCTTTTTATGTCTATCATTGGAGAAAGTTTCTTAACACTTCTGTAAGTATTTCAACACCACACATATAGCACTCTTGCAATAGTTGGCGACGGGTTTGCTGCTATGATTAAAGATTTAGTCTAAGAGAAAATCGCTTTTCAATGAAATACCAGCGACTCATTATTATCAGAAGAGAAAGCTTGAGTGGGGATTGAAGACGAGAGAAAGTATAGACTGATCAGGGAGAAAGGGAGACAGGCCTGGTGAAAGTTTTTTTTGCCGATTCGATGACAACTGAGAGAGGAAGTTCAATAAGACAGTCTGAGTGTCATTTAGGAAGAGATTGGTAGGTGCCTTGTTCCATTCGTTTGCGGCTTTCTCGAAATTACATGTGCGATCACGAATCGCATCCGATTCCAGTCAAATTTTTCCCACACGAGTTCTTCACAGATTCGTTGACAAAAGTAAATTTTCTTCTCTAGCTACAACTTTTGTGCATTTTTTCTCTATAATTAATTTCTGGATTGTTAGACCGTAGAGCACATATGTGACCAGAAGGGAAGATAAGCCCAGACGAACCATGAATAATCCAATTAGTGTCCAAATTATGTTCAAATTGGACCAAAGTGCAAGGAAGGTCTTTTCCCCCGACCTGCGCAACAAAATGTAATATAATATATTTTGTAAGTGTAAAGTGCAAATTGTATTTAGATTTATCAACATTAGCAGAAGCAAAGTGACATTGAATAAAAGGACCAAGATGCAAATAGATGTCGCATCGCACAAATAAGTCAGCTTTTTGCTTTATTTTTCAACTGACGGTTGTCTGCTGCTCGAGAATGACGCTTTTAGGCTATAAAATACTTGTCGACACTTTTTTGTGCTGCGATCATGCTGCCATACATTTCCAGGCTATTTTTGTAATTTTCACTTGCTGCTGAAAGTCGCAACGTTGCTAATATATTTTTTCTACTTCTATTTGCTCACAATGTGACTCTACTACATATGTACATACAGATATATTAGAATCAGCCATGTTTTATGTCATCGTTGTAATACGAAGCAGTTTCCGCTTCAGTCAACCAGTTTTTTCTTGGCTCCTTCAAATAAATATTTCCTTTGTCCCTACTGCTCAATGTTCCGTAACGAATGTGTTAAAAGACGATATGTTGAATGTGATTGTGTTCACAACAGTATAATATTTACTTCATTTTCTGTCTAAATAACATTGACTATTTTGGATAAATATTTATACAATTGCTAACCATTTTTCTTTAAATATTAATGGAATGTGACGATTCCTATAATTGTTCCAAGCAGGTTTCGTAAATCACACTTTCTTATAATAATGGAATTAATGTGAAAAATGCGATTAATTCGTAACATGGAAAAGATAGAAAATGATAACGTGGATAGTAACGTAAATCCTATTTATCCCCTAAATCTAGACTGAGTGTACTGTGATAATCACATTAATCACAGGAAATTAATTAATGCACTGTGATATTCACACTCAAAACCCCATTTAATGTGAAAACAAATCAAACGACGCTTACTCTGAAAATGAATAAGTTATATCTGTAATAAAACCTAAAACTCCAATATATTTCCCTTAAACTGAAAACTTGAGTGGCATCATTATCAACAACATAATATAAACATTGGCTAATTTTTTCGTAATTTCAGAATGTATGTGGATTGCAGTTTATCTGCGAAAATAAAATGGTCGCTAAAGTTTATCTGCAAATAAAAATTTGCGTTAGTCGAATTGTAAGAATGTGATTCTATTAGTTAATGGCGGTTACTTTCTTTAAATTGAGAATACAAAGAATACAAAGCAAGCAATATTTACAGTGGCTACAGTGTATGCATTTTCGTGGTACATTTGTCTTTTTAGTATTCTACAAAAACGTACAAACTAACAAGCTCTACTTCCGAAATATATATATAATGTGCATTCTGCACATGTGTCAATACATAAATCTACAACTTTACAATATTTATTATTTACTATCTTCGAAAAGTGCTTTTAAATGTGTTGAGAATGACAATTCCTGAGATAACAAGAGATTTCCAGGGTTATAGTCGAGTTTGAAAGTTCGACCTAACCTAATAATTTATCCAATATTGACACTTTCCATTTTCCCATGTCAGTCATCATAGTATTACAGTACACAAGTTATTATATGACTCATATTATTGCAGTTGTGCGAAAAATTCAATCTTATGTACATAGATTAGATACTCCATGCATCACAATAACACAAAATGCAGAAATTCGTTCTCATTTGAGCGGTACTGCAGCAAAGGCACACACTGGTCAAAATCCATTGATATTTATTCTACAGATGCATTCTATCTCACGATGGACCTTTTGGCACAGCAATATTTCTCACATTAAAGAGAATTTCCTAAAATTGTCCGAACAAATCAGCAATGTTTCCGTAGAACCTGTTTAGGTCTTATGAAACAAAACAAACATTTTCCTGTGTCAGTTTAAATTTGGCTTAAACGAGATGAATGTGCGCAATATAATCTGAGTGTGTCCACTATATAGTGGACACACTTTGTATATGTGTATGTTTGTCTTTACGAGGTCATGTGTGTGTGTGCGCAAGCAAGCTTCACTAATATTTATGTCCAAGTGCAAATATTTGTAGAGAATTTAAACGCGTGTGGTATTTTCTTCTGTAGTCTATATTAGAAAACTCTGGTTCATCCGAACATGTGGTTGTGTGGCCATACATGGTGTTTTGGATGGCGCGAGACCGGCAGAAGGAAACATAACTTCTGGGAACATTCTTTGTGTATTAGGAGAAAAACGGCTGGCTCCCAGCAAAATAAACAATAAGGAAGCCCTCGGACAGGAAATGGGCAGTAGGAGAATTTGGCCGATTTGTTGTTATCTGTATACGCTTTTCGTCTCTTTATATAGACTATTTTATGTCCAGATGGAAGTTAGTCCTTCAACAGCAGCTGTGTTGTACTAACATGGCTTTCTCCTCCATGTCCATGTACTTTCACCATACCATGCATTCCTACAAAAGAAAATTTGACAATATTTCGTAGGGAAGCAGGAAATTATCCGGAATTTCCTTGCCACTACATTTGCCATGTTGCTCTGCTGGTGTGGTTGGTGATTGGGAGTGGCGTGCAGACTAAGAGTTCTCCCAAGACTTTCTCCTCTCATATACACTATCCAATTATATTTATAATTATGGTTGTTAGAGCATGCTGTTCATAGTTCAGCAGATCTCAGGTCAAATCAGAGATATTTAACATGTTGATATCTGCGAGCAGTTGTTAACGCAAAATGAGGTTACCAGGATTTATATAAGCATTTCCTTACTGAGTCAGTAAAATAACAGTGAAAGAAATGACAATTGGGAATGATATCATAATACCAGGTAACAACCGGATTTTTCGGTTGTATTCACACAGTTCTTTCCGTTCTTGGGGCCAGTAAATACTCTTGTGGTCATTTAGGACGAACGTCACGCACACAATCTCATAAGAATTTTACCGTCTTGTTTCTCGTTGTATTTTAGGTACATTTAAAGTGCTCGTGCTATTTTATTATTATATACATATAGGCTGAGTGAATTTAATGGCGCAATGCCTAATTGTGATCATCTCGATATTTTGGTCAAGTAAGACGTATTATCGTATTATTACTTCGAAGATTGGTACTTTTGTGATGGGCGAGATCCTACAAAATACATATGGAACACCGGGATAAGTGCGAGAGGTATTTAAGTACATTCGCAGTATTGAAACACCAGGATAAGTACATTCATGAGAACTAGTAGCTTGAACGTAAGTACTAGAAAATAAAGTAATAAAATAACCGCACACTTATTTTTCCAATCGATAAATTTCGGCAGAAATGGTACACACGAGCTCGAAAATTTCTGGGTAATTTGTTTAGAATGAAACGGCAGCCACTCTGTCACCGTGAGCGTTGTGCGGTGAGATTCGCGGCACTAAAATGAGAGAAAGTGTGTGCTATTGGGACAAACTTCATTTCGTTTCCTTTATGAACATCTTATTCTTGAACTAAACTGGCAAATGCAGAGGATGAAATTTTGAACACCTTGTAAATCTGATTATACATAAATGCTGAGTTTGTACGTAATTTGAAGCAGCTATTTTTAAAATTAAATTCTGATTTCCTTTCGAGTTTTATTCTTGCAAGTGTTAACCTACTAAATTGATCATGAAATTTTAAACATTTCCAGTTATAATTGTAAATACAACGAAAAAAGTTGTCTAAAAAGTTTCCAATAGAAAATTCTGGCCGCGAAAAGTTCACTCACCTATGGCTCTTGATTTTTCACTACTTGGTTTGCAGTGGTCACTGTATTCTCACGATGTTGCACTTGTGCTCCAAATAAATATTGTATGTTTTGAAATGTGCTACTTTGTGTACGTGCCAATTGTCTACCCCACAAGGTAATTTCATACTCAACTGCGGTCACGTGCCATGTACATAACACATACATACATTGTTTCAACGATACAGCTTTGCTACTATGAAATGCAAGTAATGCAACTCACTTTACGAAGCTATGATGTACACAGCCTTGTTATTACTGTTATAGCTGTATATGAGTGTAAGTACCTGTTATTGGTGCGGTGTAAGGAAAATGAAAGTAGAAAATTGAGCTACCTCAAGCCTCTTTGACCTACAAAGTGCTAAAAAGTAATGTGGCATAGGTACGCATACTAAACGATGACAAGTTTTTATGTAGCATGAACAAATCTCATTTTAAGATTTCCATTTCAATGGAGCAACCTACTCTGCACTCGAAAGCTGCATGCTGTTGGATTATTTAAATTTAGACAATTTTCCGTCTATTCTGTCGCTCTGTCGAAAACAGCTTAACAACTCCAACTCAGTCCAACTCAGGATCAGCAGCAGGGCTTAAAGCTTTTTATTTAATGGAGAGCGTCTCTTTGCATGACAGTGAAAACGTGATGCGACTTTCTCCAAGAATGCAGCGCCAAAATACAGATACAACTATAAAGTGCTTCCATTGGACAGTCGGCTTTGTTTTAGTAGTCGTATGTTTTTCTAGTCTCTGCAGTCCTGTTGTAGTCTTAAAAAAAGCAAAACATAGTATTTTGTCACACTCCTGTCCTCAGTTCCTACTTTCTCTCGTGCAGCTTTCTCCAAAATATTGCTTTGCACTTGTTCTAACTAGTTTATGCGAATGAATAAGTTATTGCTCAGTCAGTTCTTGAGTGGCGACAGATGGAATTTTCTCTCATAGAGTTTTCTTATGAAATAACTTTGTTCAAGAGCAAATTCAAAAGATAAAAAATTGGAAAACATTTCCCTTATCTTTCAATATATTCCAAGCAAGTATTTATTAGGTTAAACTATTAAGTACATTTAAGATCGTTAAAAACTATGTCGTGATTCACGACTCGTGAACAAACCAAGAAGATATGGAAACGAAATTATGGCTGGCTAAAAGTTTGTGGAAATTTTCAATAAGGATAAGTATAGCTTTTATAGCTATATTATACAAGACTTCTTGAAGCTGAGGTTGTCAGTTGAAAACTTTCACATGAAAGTCTTTTTTATAAACATACACTTCATCATGTAGTCCAAAAACAAAGTACTCTGCTGGAAACTGAACCTTTCAGGTATATAATATTACAAAATGGCATATGTTGACCGTGTACTATTAAGTACTGACTTGTGATTTACTGTCGCAGGGCCACACTTTCTTAAGTATTCTTAATGCCTTTGTGTAGTCAAACAAATCGTTTTATTTCCTTGTTGGTTACGATTTACAACGGAATTCGAACTTAGCAAATAGTAATTTAATGGTGTAGTCATGTTTTACCAGCACCTTTGTTATGGTGAGTGGATTCAATGGGAACTTATAGTCTCAATGTTTCGTTTACGATATAGCTTCTTTGAGTTGTTTACAACAATTCCCCTTCTACAATGGCGCTTGTTCTTACAAATTGTTTTTTATATGAACTTCTGCATTTCAGCAGTTCGTTTCTTCCGACGCTTCAACGTCTACAATTCTTTCTCAACGTGTTTGCTTCGGAAGCTTATCCGCTATTGGCCCTTTCTTTTATATGTACTTAAGTCAATGTAATAGAACTACGAGTATCACTTACTTAGTCTGAAATTCGTTTTACAGATGCATGAAGAAAATTCGACCCACTTCTGCCTCGTATAACACAGATCTACTCAATTCAAAGTGCAATTCCACCCCCCACCCCCCAAGATTATGCATCTCATCTTCAATCTCAAAATCTGTCTTTACGCTTCACAATCTATGAATGTGTATTGCTAAAGTTGATATAATTATACATCATGATGATACCATGTTACAGATTTTCAATTCAAAAAAAAAGTTTATACAGCAACTGTAGATGCATAACCAATATGCTCTCTCTCTCGCTTTAAGTAGCTCCGTAAACCATTCAATTATTTCTAATGATTCACCCCAACGCTAAGTGATACAATTCTTTTGTATCAATCTTTAAAATGAATCGTTATCAAATAGGTTAAATAGAGATTTTATTTTGAATAGTTTGCAGAAGGTACTTGAAGAATGTGATGACATTCGTGCATTGTAGTCGTTATGTATGACAGAAAGATGAAAAATGCACACACGATGTCTTAAAATCCATAACAGAAAACCACTTTGGCATTTTTTAAACTGGAGCAACGGTAATGGAATTCAGATTTTAAAGTGAGTCAGTTGTTATTAGTATGCTATGGGAAAGTGGTTAGTAATGATTGTACACCCACGCAAGAGGAGTTTTCTGGAGTTGGTGCCAAGACAGATTTTCTACCGTGTCCGATAGATTCACCAACACGTGCGAAATTGGTTCAACAGTAGGGTTGACCAAGTCGTCTCACTCGCTAAATATAGTCCAACCGTATAAATTGTCCAACATCTTTAAATACATGCAGAAAGGTTCCAGTTCCCCCAACCAACGGCTTGAGTACCTCTCTCTTCAATGTTTCGCTTCATTAGTAATATAGTACATATAAAGTAAATAAAGTAAAGTATAATAAAGATTTGTTTATGAGAGCATAGGATGACATCGGAGATCTTTATTTATTTATTGTCAATATTTCGCCAACCATAGCAAGACATTCGTAATGAAAATATAAAAGATTTATTAGAAAATAATNAGAAAATAATTCATGGTCAATACTTTGTGATATGGTAAATGATACGTGTTTTACCATATAAGAAAGTATTGACCATAATGTTGATGAATTATTTTCTTATAAATCTTTTATATTTTCATTACGAATGTCTTGATAATGCTTACTGCAAAGATATTGTAGTAAATATCTTTGGCTTACTGTGGTTGGCGAAATATTCTACAATAAATAAAAAGGATCTATATACGATGTCATCTTGTGCTCTCATAAACAAACGGATGGAAGTGCCTTAACAATTTTTTATTAAAGTAAAGTATGCAATGTATCCAATCAAATCATAGAGATCTATCCAATATAAGGCAAAGGAATCAAATCGTTGCTTGAAGAGCTCCTTGAAATATATTAATATACGATTAGTAATATTTATTGTGTTTTCTTAGTTTTTTCTGCACGCTGAGTATGAATATTCTTTTTATTGGTTAGTTTGTTAGAGGATATTATTTTTATACTACTTACCCTAGCAAAATAATGAAATTAGATTAAGAAATCAGATAAATCCATTATTATATTATCACAGCATGTACAGTGCAAAGTCATATGTAATGAGTAGGCAAATGCATACTGCAGTACAACGTTACACTCACAGATCGAAGTAAAAACCATGCATTTTATAAAACTTGCTTTTATTAATATTTTTATCTTAGATCGATTGAGAACTCTTATGGCATCCCGATATAAGTTAAAATAACAAACAGCCAGGGAGGAATTGTCAACTCTAAGTAGTAAACTTTTGAAGCAATTTCCCGTTGTAGATTCTCACGTGTTGGTCAATCTATCGGGAATCGTTTTCTACGGATTCTCCATCCTCATTCAGTTTGTGGCTCTCACTGACGATAAAAATGTTGTGACAAATATCTACATACACTCTAGCAACAACCGTTGACATTACATCAGTAAGCTCTCTTATCTATTTCGCAATAGTGAAACACTCAAGAGGGCCAAAGTTTTCTTCCAGATAACTTGCTTGTATAGTTTCTGCAGGAAATTGCCACGAAAGACTCATTCATGGAAATGGCGGGTTGTAAGCAGCCTTATTGCAATTCTAATTTTGCACAGTCGATACCAACCACCTTGCAACACTTTTAAGATGAGATTGTCTCAAGCCAGCCATAGACTTTGCTTGTATGTATTGCTGCAACTGGCGGCTTCGTGCAGAGTGCAAAACAATAAGTACCTAAAATTTTTACTCAACTTTCTAAGAAGTAGAGCATCTCTATTCTTCTTCTGTAAAACCCTTGTTCCCCATGGCGGAACAAACTCAGCACAAACAAATAATTTTGAATGCTGACTAATACGATGGGTAAATCGAATCCAAGAATCACTTGGTGGCCAGACAATCAAAAGTAGGATGTGGGTAGTGTCCTCGCGTGCAATCTCAGATGTCTGTTTATTGCGAACAATTCCATAACTTATGTAATATATAATATTTAGCTGTAGATCTTTGTTTGTGTTATCGCGGGTGGGGCCACAAGGTTACAATTTCTGAGTATAAACTTGTGTTGCCATTGTCCGGAATAGTTGGACTAACAAAAAGAAAGAATGAATATGTCAACTCTGATTGAACTTTGCGAGCAACTCGTCAGTCAGTGTCGGCGTCTGGCAATCTTAAACTTATTCGTCATCTGTGTAACACATAAAAGGCAGGGTTTCGTAAATCCCACTTTTTCAGCTAAAATCCCATCACAGTGGGATTAAATACTAGAATTTGTGATTAAATGTGATCTATCCCTTATAACATATACATAAACCAAATTAATCACACCAAGCGTGACTGTAATTAATCCCACTGTGATATTCACAGCAGAAACCCTGCTTACAAGTAGATTGTACAAAGTAGTAGGTAAAGTGCTAAATTCATGTCTTCACATCTTTTTTGGTATCTCAACGCAAGTCTCACTCATCACTTTGTTTGTATACTTAAGCATAGTTTACTTTTGTGACTTGTACAGGACGAAAAAAATCAGATTCTGACAACAAGCTGTTGGCTGACACAAACTTGGATTGACAATCATCTCACGTGGAACGACTCCGAATTCGGGGAAATTCAGGTTATTCGCCTTCCCTATGCGAGAGTTTGGAAACCTGACATCATTCTCTATAACAAGTAAGTTATATTCATGTCCCGTTTTTGCCTACGTGCTCTGTTATTTAGTTTCTGTTGCGTTGTCTTTCCGTGTTTATATTTTCTAAGTGACAGCCAGTTGCTCTTGACCGACCAATTCTACACACACACAACGTAGAAAGGGAATACCCGTGAATACAAAGACTACTAATGCTATACATAATTTATGAGTTGTCTCTTTCTCCCCCTTTTCTGCCATGTATAAAACTTGTGCAATGATTCAGCAATATAGAATCCTGAAGTTTCCCTTTGTCACGGTTTATATTTACTTTTAGTTAGGCCAGGCAATTAATTATGTTTGTAATTTCAAAGGCTTCAAAGCAGTTCCTCTTTATTTAGATTTTAAAATCATTTCTAATGAATCGGGCTTTGTTTGACTGGTTTGTTCTATACAATTTATTTTAGCACACCAAATGAGATATTATATGTACATAAGTAGTACGTAATTAATTTGCTCATTCCTCTCAGTCAATAATTTAGTTTCACAAAGGAAATACTTTAATTTCTAAAACTCATGAGATGAAATACGGTTTTAATGAAGATTTGTTATTGCATTCCTTTTATTTTGCAATGTGTATTTCATGTAAACCTAATGCAAATAGAAACAAAGGGTGAAAAAGTCATTAATTCTTCTTTGAAAATAGCCGTGATATAGTTACGTAACTGACCACCGTATTCATTTAGCCAAAAATATAATGAAACTTCAATTGTCACAGAACAATCTCATTCCCTGAAAATGCAGCCACACCTTAGGCTCCGGCTTCGCACTGTCATTACAGTCAATGTATAGATCTAACCGTGAAAACTATAATAGCTTTACGGTATAGCATGTTACTTATTGTTAGAAATAGGTAAAGAGTAGGTTATGTAGGTTGCGCAACATTGCGGTTTTCTAATATTGAACTAAAAATTGTGCCTTGTATTTTACAGTACATTGTGTACCTACAGAATACGCTTAGAGTGCACTGAATGTCCTATAGCAAGAATAGTATAATGAGAAGAGAACGTTTATTGCGACAGAACACAACCGACACAGCTTGTGAAACTTTAATACTGATATTCACTTCACACTTTAGGGACTGTCCCCCAATTGTGAAGATAAAACCATACAAAATTTGCAGATTGAAAATTAATCAATCTTATTGGTTATGTTCCATAGTAAGTAATTAATTCCAACTGCTCTCCCTATTGATAAGTGAACATCGCTTATAGCCCCATTGTTTACCAAGTACCTAAAAATAAACGAATTAAAAAATAGGAATTCACACAACAAGAGTATCACCCCTAGAGAGTTTTCATTATATAATCCATCTCTCACAGACTCCAGAAAGGTGTTGATTCTATGGAAATGTGTGCACACATTGACTATGTATACGTATAAGGCGCGAGGAGTGGCATGTACAAAGGCGGACACATAAATCGCCTGCCGTGCGTCTGTACACACTTATAGTGGAAGTCAGTAAACAAAATAGAAATACAAAGTTGGGGGGGGGGGG
>JABASC010003430.1:0-14189 GCA_019776185.1 Plutomurus gul
TGAAAAAATCCTCAAATACCCGGGTAATATCGGTTGAACTAATGGATAAGGGCTGGTGTCCACAATTACAACCCGATTGGGGTGAAACTTAGTATATAGTCTCAGAAGCATGGTAGAAACACAGATAATTTCTTAAAAGTACAAAATCGGATGAAAAATACCGGATTTTTTTAGTAGAAATATGCATAAATTTCCACTTAAAAATACGGGTATTTTTGATCCGACATTGGACTTTTAACAAATTACCTGTGTTTCAACAATGCTTCTGAGACTACATACTAAGTTTCACCCAAATTGGATGGTAAACGTGGTCACCAGAGCATATCTAATATTTCCACTTAAAAAATACGGGTATTTTTGATCCGACATTGGACTTTTAACAAATTACCTGTGTTTCCACTATGCTTCTGAGACTATGTACATACTAAGTGTCACCCCAATCGGGTTGTAATTGTGGACACCAGCCCTTATCCATTAGTTCAACCGATATTACCCGAGTATTTGAGGGTTTTTTCAAATTTGGAAAAAATACCTACTATGTTTGTATGGATGAGTTGCGTCTGCATACTAAGTTTGAGTTGAAGCGGATGAAAAACGGTGGAGAAAAAGTGTAGAAACCGAAATCCGGTGTTTTGCGGCCTGTACCTTGCCCGATCCACCTTTAAGCAATTTTTTTTACCAACCGGTACTGTCTGAGTTGGCGCAGTGTAAACATTAAGAATTGAATAATTTCAAAACACTGATGTAGTTTGGGTTCGATAGCTTATGGAGCTTCTCAAAAGCGATTGCACAGCACTGCTATTGTTGGCATATCGTTCCCCACCAACCGATCAACCATAAGGGAATTCTTATTTCTCATATGTTTGACAATCACATAATTCCCTACTTTTGGACAATGCAAAAGTTGAAGCAAAACAAACACAAAACCAAATCAGTTACTACTACTATTTACTTATGTAAGGTACGGTGTACGTGTTGTGTAGTAACGTACGCTGACAGAATGGAATATTTGAATGATTACCAACCAACTGTAGTTTTATGGATGTTGCTCATCATTGTCGCACCACCTTCTCTCTTTTTAGACTTTCCATTCCAAGCTCCACTCATCACCAAAAGTGCGTACAACATGTACAGAATTGTTTGTGATAGCAGATCCGGTGTCAACCTCGTTGAGGTTCCATTCATTCTAGCATGTAAGTGAGCATCTCTCATAAGTAGTGTACCACATAGATTCACGGTATTGTCTGTGCCTTCACTATGCAGACGTGGACATACACTATTTATTCTTTCATTTGCAAAAGTCATCATCCTAATTTACAATGAACTGTCTGTCTTTCTCTCCAAAGTGTACATAAATAATGAAGCACAAATAATACACTACATGTATGTGTGTGCTTAGTAGTGCCACAGAGAAAGTGTTATCATTGAATTGGCTCGTTGAAAACAGTTTTAAGAACTCATGATTATGTTTCGAAGGCCAGAAAACTGGAAATGGAACTTGCTTTGAAATTCTGTGCATTCCTAATGTACAAAAAAATGTCTCGGCTACGTCTGTATGTATTGAGAAAACATTCAATATAATTATTATATACACACATTTATAGTGTATTATGGATAATTTCTACATGATTTGTTTCAAGAAGTTTTCAATTCATTTTAAGCTGTTTAAGTGCACATACATTAGCAGCGTTTGTATGTTATGTATGTATACATTTGTATGCTGTGTTTGAGGTTTGCTGTAAAGAGGATGTTTACTTACTGTCTCTACTACCTAACTGTATAAATGGAGACAAAAGGAAACGATAAACACACCGCAATGCGAGACTAGTTTTTACAAAGCTACTTCAGTTAACTCTCAATTTAGTAATAATCATTCACATACGTAATCTGGTTAATCACATCTGCAGTCGTTTATTTTATCGGATGTGTTAAAAAATACAAATTTATATTTCTTAAATAAGTATAATTGCGTGATACTTTTTGTGTTAAGTTAGAGGAGAGAGCTTGTGCCCATCTGCTGAACTTGTTATATGTCAAGTGTATAAAACACGACCACTAAATTTATCACAACAAAGTAAACACTTGCGATTTCAACGAGAGCAATTACGTAAATTTAGATGAAAGTGTGAGACAAGAGCTCATCAGTGCATAATTTGTTATTTTAAGAATATCTCTTGTACATGGTTTAATTCATGCATACCTAATCATTCAGACAGGAAACGAGCAGCTTTATTGAGTATTCATTTATCTTATCGACTTCAGTCTTATGTATAAACTGGAAAATTGTTGCATTCCTTGTATACCACAACTACAAAACGTTTTGTAGAATGTGTGTGCCCGTATTATTATTGCGTATATGCCATTAGCTGAATATGCTTATGGTATGTATGCTAATACTAGTAGTTATATGATGCAAATCGTAACTCTGCACATATGTTAAACGCCCACAGTTGAAAAGGATTAGCCTTGATATTGGGTAATTGCGTTGTAGAACGGTTATATCTAGTATGTACATTGTACACAGAGGTAAAAATATCATTGATATTTTCTTACCTGGGGTCGCTTTCCTTCGGCCTGCGAAAGGAAGTTGGAACTCTTTGCTCGTATTTGTATTTAGCATTGGTGTTGCCCACTTGCCGTAATCTTTCTATTTGACTATCTTCCCAATGGTCGAGCTTCAGATGCTTAACTTTAGAAATATGCGAACCCATTTGTCCATGGATCTGAGCACATTTCGGACATAGCAAAACACCAATGTTATATGATGCGTACTCCACGTCTGTCAAAGAAACCATCCGATTCATATCAAGCTTTTTCTACAATTTCTTAAGTGCGTCTCATTCAGCTATTTTCGTTCGTCTCACTCACCTTTACTCCCGCACTCGGCACAGACTCCATTACCTGGCCTTTTCAACAACTCAGTCAAAATTTTAATATTTTTCTCAGCCATTCTGCTTGTTTTATTTCCTTTCTATTATGATCTATGAAGGAGGTAGGAAAAAGCTGTCAGTTTTATTGCAAAATTCCGTCAGACTGTATAAAACCTAACAGGAAATAACATGTGCAAATTAGACATACAAACAATATAAAGTTTATAATACAAACATCACTGAAAACACCATATTTTTCATGGTTAAAATTATTTTCAGCAATTAAAAGTGAATACTCCCTTACTTACCTTTATGATTAATTGTGGATTAGTTCGAAACAATATGTATGTAGTAGTTTAGTAAGTAGTAGTAGTTAGCCGTAAAGCACTTTGATTTAGTCAAAAAATGTTCACGTCCTTTCTGCAGTCTTATTATGTAATCTATGTCATACACGTACCATGTAACAGTCTAATCTCATTTACTTGGACATTACAGCAGTAGTATATCCAATAACGACAATAAATCCAGTCCAAATGGTAATACAAGAGCGTGGCTAATTAAAAGATTATTACAATAACTCTATCTACCATATACATAAATACACTTAATGAAGGTGACTACGAGCAGTGAATCATGCAGGCTAAAATACATATGTCTAAAATTAGGTATTGATAGTATCGTAGGTATTTACTACGTCGTATGATGATCCGCAGCCTTTCTCTCTTCTCTGTCTGCAGATGAATGTGTAATATCGATTCAACTAAAAAGCTTCTCGTGTAGTAAATCCGTTGGAAAAGTCACGTTTTTGCTAAAAGTTACTTCCGCTCCAGCAGTAGTGGAAAAGAGCAGCGACCGCATTCCTACAACTGGTAACGGTGAAAACATGCTATATATATGCAGTCAAGCGGTGTGTGAATGTGTGTGTGTGGTATGCGCTCTGTGCACTCTCTCGACAGGGCACTTGACTTGTCCCACTTAATCTTATCACCTTGAAGCTGCTGTTCAATCAATGAGTCTAGACAATATAATTAAAACTTAATAAACCGTGTGTGCGCAGTAAACAATAAAAACAACTGAAGGTTTACAACAAAATGTAATATCCACGTAGCCTTATTATAGCGAAATTGCCAGCTTACAGAAGGACTCGCGCTTACAATTACAATAAGTTATACAGTTAGTACAGGTACTTAGTTTAGTATAGTAATAATAGGAAAGCGTTTCAATTTACTTGCTCACTTTTAGCTTATAGCCCAGCTGTATGCATGAATGGGCAATCAGTAGGGATGATAATGAAACGTTCAATATTGCACAAAGGTAATACGTTAATACGTGTAGTATACGATACTAGACACGTACACATTACTCTCAATATTATGTAGACGTATTATGTGGCAAAAGGTAAAATGACATACATTATCGCAGCACAACAATAGAGTGACGAAAGTGCGTTTTAAACTTTACTGCTGTCTGTGTACCTAAATAAACAATAAAATTGTTACCCTTCCTTACAACCTGTGTGTTAGGACGAGCAGAGTTCCAAGTAAAAACGGAGGTCGTTCATTAGCTTACTAATATTATTATTACGTGTGCACCCATTTACTACCACTTGCACCCACAACGTTCACACACACAGAAGACACTCCTACGCACAAGATAAAATGTAATAAATTATTTTATGAATGTTTTCCAACCAGGAACAAAGCCTTTTGTTTATGTTTATCGTAATAGCACGGCTGTCTCTGTGTCTGGTGGACGATGTCGTCGTTCTTTGCAGACTTTAGCTGCTGCACTCACTGTCTCGTCATAATAATAATATTATTATGTGCAACTATGAGGAATAGCTGAATGTAGGTCCATTAAAATTGAAGACGACTTTAAAAAGTGAAGAATCGAATGCTGCTACTGTTTGTTGTGTGCACTTGATTTCACAGTCAAAAGACTATAAATGTAATTTTACGACCTATTATTATTTATCACGGATATTACCATCTTCTTCACTGCACTGCACGTAACTACAATGCATTTTTACAGGCTTGAATGAGCCACTTTTTTGTATTTATTACTTTTAGGTTCTATGTGGTTAATGCATGTCCCTTTTCGTCCAGTCAGCAGTCCACTTTAAGCTCTGTGTGTGTGTGTGTGTGTGAGCACCGACCGTCCACACTGAATTTCAACAGAGAGGAGACGTTAATTCAATTCAAGTACAATCAGTTTCCTCTCTCTCTCTCTCTCTGTGGCTCGCTCTCAGTCGTCCAATATCAGAAATGTTATTTACGTTGTTGTTTACAAGTATTGGTGTCCTATAGCCTTGCTCGCAGCTTTTGCCTCATTATTATTATGTTTACAATGTATGAGTTACAAACGATTACTTTAGTTTTCGTTCGTACACAACAGGACAGTCTTTCTCTCGCTCTGTGTGTATATATAAATATGTTTGACGAACACAACAACAGTCTCCGTGTGTGTGTGTGTGTATGAAACTGAACACATACACGACGTAAATAGAGAAATAGACACGACAGGGTTATTGCCGAGTCAAGTCAAGTCTGTCTATCTGTGAGAGCTATGTTATACTGTGTGTGTGTGTGTGTGTGGATGTGCTAGTGTGATGTAAGTTTCAAGTGTATGTTTGTGTACGTCGTACGTTATGGATCGTGTGTAGCCTGTAGCTATGCAAAAGCAAAGGTAAAATGATTACTCGCTCATTTAAGTACTATGTACGAGAGCACTATCTCTTCTTCTGCGTATTATGAATAAAATCTGTAGTATACAGTAGTAGACAAAGTAGGCATGTGTGTGTCTGTGTTTACACGGGCTAGAGGCTAAATCAAGATCGGTTCTGTATGGTTTGGTTGTTGATGTGATATAATGATGATTTGATGCAAGATTATTTATCATTCACAACTTTGCTGCTGTGCAGTGCAGGATACGTTGCTGTTCGCTGTCTGCTGTATAGTACTCTACGAGAGGAGGGAGATGTTTAGTTCTTTAGGGAATTCTGTTATGATCCCAAAGTTGAATGTATGTATAGCTAGTTATTGTGTACGTGTAGAGTGGTGTGTGATAGTGGCTTTGCAGACTATGTCTGTCTGTAGAGGTAGGACGATGAAAAAGGAGCCAGACATAGGTCTAGCACAGCACAACAGCCCTTCTCTCGCTCTATATAAACTTTTTGTTTTGCCTTTGTAAATATACTAGTACCAGTCAGTGTACAGTACTGTACTGATGAGAAAAGTGTTCTCAGACCTGACCCACCTCATTTCCGCAAACGCATCCACGTAACTTTTCTAACGTTGTTGTTCAACGATGGGAATACGATGAAAAGTTCTGCAAGGCTCGCTGAACGTTTTGAGTGTGGAGTTCGTGTAGCCTGTTGGAAGTTTTGGCTGAGTGTTGCACAGCTCTTGAGCAGCGTAAGCAAAATGGGAACAAATGAAAGTGAGAGTGTTTTCTTTCCAAAGGGAGACGCCTTTGCAGTTCAATTGCCAGACCAGACCACACAATCAGCACCTGTTCCTACGTACTCTCTGCTCACTGCTCATGCTTTACCCACTTACTATTACGCTGTCTGTGTGTGTGTGTGTATGTACACGTTTGTTTCGACAATAAGTCGAGTTGAAAATCCAATCCAGTCTTTCTATTCCAGTCAGTGAGAATAATATATTCGCATCCACACGGCAGATCTACTCTTCGCAGTCTAATGGCTCTAAGTCAACGTGCGACGTAACAGCAACCAAGCCAGACACCTATTCTGCACAAGTCGTAGACGGAGCATATGCACTTATTATTGCTTCTCCATGCAGATGTTATGGCCAAGATGTAGAGGTAGTACACACAATACATGTATCTTGTGTCTATTCATTGATGTGAGCAAAAAGTGAGCAGGCTCAGAAAGGCATTCCCATGCGAAATGCAGACAAACAGACCATGAGACTTGAGACCGTTTTATTTAATGTGCAACTACCTCGACTGGTTGCTGCAGTTCTTTGTGGACTAGTCTGTCTTTTATAGTTTGTATTGTAGTGTTGCAATAATGATGCAAAGCGAAGCGAACAGACCCCGCAAAAACAATGCAGACAATGAAATATAATGAAAGTTCACATTTCTTCATTCTTCAGTTTAATGATGGCACCTCTGAGGGTCTTTGAGCAGCAAGTGGTCACGGTAGCAGAAGAGCAATTCCCCTATAGAGGGAAATATTATACATGAATGTGCAGCAGCGTGCAGAAACATATTACTAATGTGTTCATATTTACTTGGTGTAAGCATTATGTAGAGATATATAAATATTTGTATCCATGCATTAATTCGCGTACTCACAGCATTGATATACTATTTTCTTTGAATCTAAATGTCAGTGAGCAATGGTAGGGAAACTTGTGAACAATGCACAGGGAGGATCAAGTGGATATCTCCACTGATTATTATGAGTGGAAAGATGAAAGAACGTACAGCTTTTGGCGAGTAAACACGAATATAATAAACTCGTTCTCCTAATAATGCATAACATTTTTTGTAAATCGTATAATGATTTTGGCTTACCGTAAGTACACGTTATTGCTCTGCTCATCTTATAGTATCAAGCAAAGAGAATGAATGAATAAAGCGCAATTAGAATGGAATTTCAGACAGGAAATCCCTTTGTTACTCTCTGCTTAAGCAATTCAGTAATTTCATTTAGAAGAAAAAGAGAAATGCCTCTTTCTTTTGTTTTATTGGGTGAAGACCGTTCGAATATCTACTCACCGTCCATGAACACAACACACCATAAACAGATATCTTAGGTTGTAAGTAAACGGTTTAGCTTTCGTCTCTCTAGTGGATCACATTACAGGTAGACGATACGCACTACTAAATATTTATGTATATTATTACATTGCCATTCCACAGCTAAAGATGGGCAAATTTTATACTTTCTGTAGATTCTGCAAGTAAAAGAGATAATCCAGTTCAGCTGCTCACACATCAGAATATTATACTTTCCATCAGTGCCCGTCGACATAACAACTGTACTACAGGTTGGCTCTATTGGCATTTTACCTATGGAAAAAGTGAAGCCATTTTTGCCAACCTGTAGGTCGACGGGCATTGCTTTCCATCATTTATAGTTTTTATAGTACTATTTCTGTACAAACAATTCACACAACTGAGGCGTAATTTGCAATTTAATTCATCTCTAACCTTTTGGGTATACCATACAATAGAGCTATAATATATCAACGATTTATTTAATTAACTAGCGTAAAATTGTACATATCCAATTTACTGTATTCAAATACTGACCGACTAATAATCTAAAATCACTTAAATTGCATCATAAACTTGTAATACAAGAGTGGATATCAAAATTTTAGAAAAGTGTGTAACATTCCGATTAGAATTTAATGTTTCTATTCGGAATTAGCTTGTTGGAAATGTGCACGTCAAACTAAAGCAGTCAAAAGCCAACATATTGTTAGAACCATGTTCGGTATTCCTGTAACTGAAGATAGGACCAAAACTTTAAATTCTACAATATACGAAAATCGGACACAGCTTGCATATGTATATTGAAAAATAGTAGCTCCTCTTTCATTAAATGTCGATCGTGTGCGGTAACGTTTTACTAATTGTAAGTTGTCGTGCACCTTCGGTAGCAAATTACTCATTGTAGCAGATAAAAGTTTTTGTTTCTATTAGCCGCAGATGCCAATATAGAAGCGCATGAAAAGAATGGTCTTCCAGCGTCATACTTGCCATTTTTGATCAGAATCCTTCAACTTGAAAAACGAGGTAGCGATGGTTGACCCCTGGAGTGCAGTGTAACTTCGTGAGAGACTCAAGAGCGCCAAATATAGGTGATTTGTATGCAAAGAAAATCCTTTTCGCTCGTGAATGAAGTAAAGCCATAGCACACATGACACACGGTTCATTGGATACATACACGTCAAGTCCAGTGCAAAGATAGTCACAGTGTTCAATTCGAGAACGCTTTGATGAGCAACTGGCTAACAGTAGGTCAGGTTGTACATCTGGCCACTGACAGACAGCACCGCCTTGTAATCGTGCGATTCCATCAATGGCAGCTATTGCTGAATGTTGGATGGGGTGTTGCTCTTTAGGAGCCCCAGGGCTGACACTTAAGATTTCCTTAGAACTCGGGTCAAAAATCATGCACACGGGTCTACTGTCATGCAGCTTTTGAATTTCAAATAAATATTTCATGTTTTCACGTATTTCACCTTTTTCTTCGGAACTGAATCCACAGTCATCTGACAAGAGTTTTTCTAAATGCTTGTCAGGATGAAAATTGCAAGGCCAATAAGTGTTTACAGCATTATATTGAAATCTAGTCATTGGAGGTTTAGATGAAACTTTCGCCACGCGAAACGAGTCCATGTCCAAACCTTGGTAGAAAGCTTCATTATTGTTATCTGTTTTTTGCATTAGCATATTTTTAACATCTTTGCAAGGATCTTCACAATCGACGTCTGCAGGATAAACTAAAATTTGAAGCAACCCTTGACGACTACGAATTCTTTTGAGATGGGAAAAAGATTGTGGCATTTTTGGGAGTCTTGTAGCCAATGTAGATGCCTCTCGCCTATTTGATATTGTGGCGATTATTACTCCCACGAGTGGAATGTCCTCAGTACTTTCTTCACTGACAACGGCTCGTATTGAGAAAGATGTGCTTCTTTTTCTCATCTTGGACTCGGATTGTTTTACTTTTTTTGGCTTACTAGGCCCAGCAATTGATTCAGTCCCAGCCACGGTTGAATTGTTTGAACTTTGAAAATTATTATCAGAAAAAGTGCAAACAGTATCTGTGGAGTCTTTCACTGATAAGAAGAGAGCACTATTCTCATGTGTATTTTTAGTTAAAGTTATATTGGCGATTTCTACTGGTGCTGGTGAAACACTAACGGTAGTTACAACTACATCAGGTTCCTCTTCTTTGTCTGGGTCAGAATTCTCATAAACTACACCTACAGTGACAATATCAGTTTTATTGGGGGCTTCGACAACCTCCATCACAGTTCCTTCGACAAGTTTAGTAATTTTAGTACAATTGCTCATTACTTCAGTGGAGATCAAATCAAACAAACCGAAACATTAAGTAAACACTGTCACTTGACTGGATTGTATTGGCTAAAATTTGACTGCGTTTACACGCACAAAGCACACGCCATTGCGACGTGGAGTGTTTTTTTGTTGAACATTTTCACATTTCGGTTTTGTTTGATCTGCAGAGCCATTTTTTATGATGCCGTTGTGGTTTGAAGAAGAGGAACTTGTCGAAGAGTCACTGTCACTTACATTAGATTTCTTAGTTTTAGATTTTTTGCTAGTCGGTGAATTGAAATTGTTGTTTGCAGTTAAGACATTATCTGTGGAACTAGGAATATTTTTTGGACCGGCAAAGAGAACGATACAGAGACCGTTGAATGACACGCGTTTGAACACTTTTTCACACCAATTGTCAAGTTGCGACAAGCATTTTTCACGGTTTTCTAATGCCGCCAGGCTGTTATCTTTAACATCATTCAGTTCCTTAGACAAATCAACGTGGGTTATGACAAAACTGTGAGATTCAACTGTTTTTTGTAGCTGATTTATTGCTTCATCATTATTAGGAACGATTATTGGAAAGAATTTTCCACTAGCTTCGCTGTTAACGTTTGCGTATTGATTTAGGACTACGTCTGGGGCAATCACAGCCACTAAAACATTAGAAGAAAGAAATGTACAACGTGTACATTGATAAACGAGAGTAATTGGCTGCTTAAAATATTTGCAATGTGCATATATATGTAAACATTTATACGAATCAATACGAACCTGATTTTTTCACTTTCTGTGTGTGGTTGAACAGAGACGACGCGAGCACACATTCAGGAATGATTTGTTTGTTGGATTCTGCCGTTTTATCTCCAAATGAATATCCTGGAAACAAAATTCATCCGGAAAGCATTGTAACTAAAAGTTTGCTAAACCCCAAAAACCAAAATTGCTTTACCTTTCAATAATTTTAGTTTCACAAGTTTCATGCATGTCATCGCGTCTTCGGTCGGACAATGACCATGACGGCCTTGTTGGATATTTTCACCCAATAATTCTTCAGCCAGTAAGGACAGCTTAGACTTTCGCCCACGGATTCCATTTAGATTAAAGATGACACTGGTGTCGATAACGTACGGATGAAACAGCTTTAAAAGACAAGAAATATAATTGTTAAAAATTGACTAAATCATGAAGATTACTGTTCGATGACCAATTAAATAACACATCTATTTAATATGGAAATCTTGCCGACCGCTTGTATTGAAAGTTGTGTTTAGTAAAATGGCCGATATTCATTTTTACAGACAGGCTGACGGGCAAAAAATTGCAATAATTATGGATGAATTTTACTAAATACAACTTTCAATGCAAACTGTGATCGAATTGTTTCAATTAATTAGAAGCCATGAAAAATTACCTGCAAAGCTGCCAAATCGCAATTAAGAGACTGTCCTACTAATATGGCATCATCAGGTAACAATTTTCGCAAAACACGTTGGACATCCTTAAGTGTTGTTGTTATATTACTTAGCATTTTCTCCGTTATTCCGGACCATTTAGTTAAGTAATTTGTTATACGCTCCTTTGGCTTTACCAATGTCTCATATATAACCTTACAAAATATACCTTATAAGTAAGCAGGTCCAACAAGCAATCAGTCAAGTAGTTTGCTAATTGATATACCTCGAAATTTTCGTTGACGACCGATATTCTCGTCAAAGCCTGAGGCTGCGTCTCTGTTGTACACATTTCACAATCGATAGCAAACATTGGTGAATTTACGCTGACCTCCTTGTACACTTTTTTCAAAAATTTGAACTTTGTATACCTATAAAAACGTTTTATTTTTAAACAAAATATTGTGAATAAAGAAAGAAAACTTGTGGGCAAAAGTACAACTTACTTTCCTGACATTTCAGTTTCGAATGGCTGTGGATAACCTTCGGCTAGCATTGACTGCATACTGAGGAGTAGATAAGTTCTTGGAAAAACATCTGATAAAGGGAGTCCAACTTCTTTGGATATTTCCTCTGGAATATTTTCTTCATATTTTACCGGAAACACCGATCGGAACAGTTTTAAAATTTCCTTTGAGCTGACTGCCGCCTCTAAAGTACCACATTCTGGAGAAAAACCAAATATTGTTCAATATTAATTTCTAAATGCAAATCCATGATGAAGAATTGATTTACTTTGAAGAATATTTTGCTTCTGTGATTCAGTTAGAGGAACACAAGTCATTTCTTTTGTAACGTCTGTTCCATAATAAACTGGCGCTACCACTTCAACTCGATGGTGAAAATACTTTGTTAAATTTGGAAATAGATGTTCGTATGTGTGAAAGTCGTGTGAAGTAACGCCTTCCACAATTAAGGTGACAACTTGAAGGAGTCGATTAAACTTTTGAGTAGAGCACCATCTAAAGTTACACAAATGTTTTTATTAGTGCAAAAAATTTCAGGTGCATATCATTCCAGCAAAATTGAATCAATCGAATAAGCAAATGCTAGGGTGGCAAGCAAATGTGACTGCCGGTAACAAATACATCTTGTCGGTGTGGTGTTTCAATTTAATAATTAATGACGGTGGAAAGGATGGAGGTTAGATGGAAATACACGAAGTCACGTACAACGTTCAATTGAACGGAAGAAAGCCAATGAAACCACGTAAAAAAGGTAGGTGAAAACGGCGGAGCCACTTCTTTATTACTTGTGACTTCATTGTGTACTACAAGTCGGCAAAAACTATATTTTGTCAAATTCCAATTTACTCAAAATAGGAAATTATTTCGAAATTTATTTATTTTTTTACAGTATATTAATAAATTCATAAATCTACTGGGAATCACATTTCTTTTACTGGCACTATCATTAATTCTACCGTCCACTGGCAATTTATATATATTCCTTAAAGTCCTCCATAACTTCAATCTCGTCGACGAAGACAATGCAGTTACGACAGAGAATAAATAACATACCAATCAAGTTTGGGCCACCTGGACCAGTCGTGAATTTAATAAACACCAATTACCGGCTGGGAGCTGGAATCACATCATTTCCACATACAGCATACAAAATCAATTGTTGGACGTCCGCCATAAGTATGGGTGTGCGTTGATCATGTTTAGTTGACAGGGAGGCTGATGAGCCTACTAGTTGTAAATTGAATCTTGGAATGTTCTAGTAAATAATGAAACAACGTTATTAATTATTAATGTCGAATGAAATTCCATCTCTCAAAATCAAGTAACTATTGTGACCCATCCTTTAGAGCACATGAGTTTCCAAAAATTAATTTAAAAATCAAAGTTATGTACAAAGTCGACTTTTGATAAACAAAATAAAAGGGGTGCTATAAGATCCCACTAAAATTCTCTCATTTCTAAAATATTTTAGCATTAACCAATAGCAATTATGAATTATTGTAAAAATAAAAATAATAATAATAAATAAAGTAAGATTAAATCATATATTTTGGAGACAAATGATAAGAAAGGATTAAACATATATTTTGGAAACTTATATATATAAGGAAGGATCTAATATTTCATATATTCATAAAAGCAGAGTAAAACAGCGTACAAATGTAGCCGCCGCCGAAAGTTATCGGCTAGATAATTGAGCCAGTGGCTACGGCCTTTAGACTTGGTGGCAATGAGACATTATTGTTTACAGTGTCAGTTCTTTTTCTATTATTTTCGGTTAGGGTTGGTGTGTCAGTGCTTTTTAAAAGGTGGCCATTACAAAAACCTGCAAACCACGTAAGGAAATAATGCCACACCTAACCAAACCGAAAAGAACAGAACTGACGACATGGTTTTAAGCTTTGAACAACCAATACAAGACCGGGCTGTTGGCTGTACAAAAATTCATTTTTGACATTTCTTTCTCGTAGTAAATGGTATCGGCAGTGTTGTTGATAGTTACGTTTTCTCTCCTCTTATCGGGTAGTGCAACAGAAGCATGATTTTGAAATTGTCATCCGGGCCTTATTCTGATCTCCTAGCAAGCCGTTAGCAACAATGTTATAAGATAGCTGCTAGAGCGTTGCTAAGCACATCAGAATATGACCCCAGGGATAGGATTTAGGGAAGTACACGCTAAACATTTGTGCAGTGGGGTTAGTTACTATGACAACGGCCGCTAACTTACGTGTATATCATACACCGAAACATCTGATACATATCCAACTCTTGGATGACATTTTTTTGACAGTTGCACTATAGACGGAGGATCCAACCTGTTACTTGGCAACTACGTTCGAGCCAATACACAG